>RPOG01001500.1:0-108838 GCA_008086565.1 Thalassoma bifasciatum
GCCCTCAGAAAATGAGACTAATAATTCATTTTGGACAGCCCTGAGCAGCAGGCAATGTTTAAGTCTTTATGCCATTACTGCCGGGGCTGCAATTTGAACAAATCCTGTTACTGCCCAACTTTGAGCTCCATGCTCTCTCCTTATCCTTACATCTACAGCAGATGGGATGAGGGTTTATTTTTGCATGTGTGTGTAGGAGGGAGGGGTGAAGGTTTCCTTTGGTTCTAAAATGATAACTGAGGGCCAACTAAGTTCTCTGATCAGGAAAAAGCTCAGATAAGTCAACCTGTACTTCATATTTATATTTATATTTTTGATCCAAGATGGAGCCACTGATGGAAGCCCTGGTATTACACTCTCTTATTTAACCCACAATGCAACTTGTTTAACTACCTCATTTAATATCTGCATCCTTGCACTACTCACCACTGCACAATTATCATTTTTTTAGTCTGTAAATATTAGTCTTGTCTATTTGTTATTCTTTTGTGTTTATAGTTGTTGATAATATTCTTTATGCAAAATTATTATTATTATTATTTTATTTATTTTATTTTATTTTTCATTTTTTTCCCTTTTATGCCTTACCACTACCTTGTACAAGAGAGCACAGTGTACTATAACAAATTCCTTGTCTGTTCAAGCATACCTGGTGATTAAAGTTGATTCTGATTCTGATTCTGATATTAGTCTCTTATGCTGCTCATACATAAACCTACAAGAGTTTCTCATTTGACCTGAAGGATGTTTGTTTATCAGGGCTGTTAAGGCTCATTTATACATCTTTTACGTGCAGAAATCTATACGTCCGCTTCAAACAATGTTCCCACTTAGCAAGCCGACGTTAAAACTACGTCTTTTTTAAGTCATAATCTATGTTGAAAAGAGACTTTTGGAAGTGCAAAATACTTTTTTTTTTATGACATCTCTTTCCGAAAGTCTTCTGGCTGTCCTTGTAACCATAAGTGAGGAGGGCATGAAGTGCACATAAGAGCCTGCTGTACAGTGAAACTGAAGGATGGGACTTAGTCATAGGTCAATTGAAACTGGCATCTCTTGAACAGCTGGTCTAAGCTTTAAAAACTACAAAAGAAGGGCCAAGCTCAAAAGCCAATATCCACTTAGTGATGCTGACATACTTTTTGCACAAACAACACAAGAGACTCACTCATCAAAAATACTAAAGGACAGACACATGAACCAATAAAGTGTCCAACATTTGGATGTAAACCATCGGTTTGTTGCTCAAAATCTGTCATCTGATTGCTGAAGTGTTACTGGGAGATTTTTATGAAAAGTCAGCATCTAAAAGCTTTAAGTTCTCATTTAAAAAGAAAATAAAGAAGTTTGAAGAGTGATGTGTAAGATTTACTCACCATGGATAGGGTTGTGTCCCACTGTCAGGGGGATCGGCCTGTCAGGTTGAGACTGCACATGCGTCTGAGTGTGTGTGCTGTGTGTGTGGTAGTATTTGGGCTTCAGGACGTACTGCTGGCCCTGCCCTGGGTGCATGGGTCGGATCCTGGTAGGACAGAAGAAAAAGAGCAGAGGATTTACAATCAAAGCCATAGGATGCAGCAACATATCAGAGAATAATGTCCAAATGCATCAAAATATCCATATTCGTCAAAAAACCCCAAAAAAGTCCAATTCCAGCCTTCAGTGCTTTCAGCATCAACCGTCTCAGCACAAACAGGAAAAAAACCTAATCTCCAAAAATTAATGATTCATGTGTCAAGTTTTATGGAATCCACATCTGTGTTGTTTGTGTAAAAAAGTGGATTCAAAATTGTGACTCCTGGGGATGGCTACCTTCCACATTTGAACTGATACGGTACTGGATACCGGGAATTGGTACCAGAACATTGACCTGTCACGACAATTTATCGTGACAGGTCTAATGAGCCATAAGAATGAAGTCAGCTGACTACCTGAACATACTGACCAGGTTATTCCATCAATGGATTTTTTTCTCCTCTAATGGCACAGGCAAATTCCAAGATGACAATGCCAGGATTCATGGGGCTCAAATAGTGAAAGAGTGGTTCAGGGAGCATAAGACATCTTTTTTACACATGGATTGGCCTCCACAGAGTCCAGACCTTAACCCCATTGAGAATCTTTGGGATGAGCTGGAGAAAACTTTGTGCAGTAATCAGACTCTCCCATCATCAAAAAAAGATCTTGGTGAAAAATTAATGCAACACTGGATGGAAATAAATCCTGTGATATTGCAAATCGAAACAATGCCACAGAATATGTGCGACAAGAGTAGCCCTGACAAGAAGCTGAGTAAGAAAGAGGAAATTGGTTACATGGATGAGAACCCTACAGAGTGAGCAAGACCTGAATCAATCAATTAACACGAAGCAGCATCAGTAATCAAAATCATCTGTGGTCTACATGTTAAACTGTGAGCAGTGAGACTGGGAGTAGGAATCCTCTGAAATGTGATTTCCTTTCTTTCCAGACGGCGTGTCATAAATCTTTTATTTCAGCTCCATTAGACAGATGGCACAGAACAGAGAGAGAGGGAGCCGCATGTAATAAAGGTGTCTTGGCTGATTTTAAAGCCAGGATTTAGTGAGCTGAGGGTATGGCTTGTAACCTTGTGAGGCAGCAGGATGCTCTGACATCGCTCATCCTAAACGGAGACAGCAGCAAGTGAAAGTTAAAGTACGATAGCAGACGATATTTCCCGGATTTTACTCCCTGCAGCTGCTGCTTTCTGAGGCAGTGAGTCATCCACTGTTACTGTACTCCCAACTGCAGCAGCAAATGTGGTCTCAGAGCGTGATAAGAGGAAAAGACAGCGGTCAGGCTGACATATTAGAGCAGAGGTGGTCACATGTCACTTCCTGAGAGTCGAAGTCAAGACTCGGGTCTTTGAGGGCAGCAGTCAGCGCACAAATATCTCATCATTGATATTATGTGTTCTGCTCTGCTCATTTCATCTCTGTCTCCCTCCGTCTGGATCACTGTCTTTAGTATTCAACACAACCAAAACAGACGTGTGATGAGGAGACATAACCGCAATGTCACAACAGACTCTTGCATGTAGATATTAAAGATTGATTCCCGTGGATAGTTTTTCCTCGGCTCCTATTTGTCTGCTCTGTAATTGCATTTTATTGATTCTTCTCCTTGGAATTTATTTTCAGTATGTTTTTGATATATTTTAAATGTAAATATCTGTTCAGGGTGTGGGAATTAGACCTGCAGTAAGCATAAGACATCCATCTTTAAAGAGGTGTTGTTGATCCTGGTGATGACAGTCTGCATAATGGACATGACCCACTTCCTCTTCATCTAACTTTAAATCTATCAACTAATTTTACAAGATTTAAAACTCCCAAAAAGTCCCTATAAAACCATAATTTCAACCTCTGTCTGAAACGTTATGTTTTAGCTGCTGTCTCTTTAAGGCTCCCAGCTCCACAAACCCCCTTCCCCCTGATTGGCCGGCTTTCTGGAGGCCTGTCAGGCACCACCTTGAAGCACACCTTAGTGCTTGAGGTCTAT
The DNA here is from genome assembly GCA_008086565.1 of Thalassoma bifasciatum. Taxonomy (NCBI): domain Eukaryota; kingdom Metazoa; phylum Chordata; class Actinopteri; order Labriformes; family Labridae; genus Thalassoma; species Thalassoma bifasciatum. The sequence continues at coordinate 3,523 of RPOG01001500.1, forward strand.
ACCTACAGTGTGAATCAGTTAGGAGAACTTTATGTGACTACCTCATCATTTCAGCAAGTTTCATGAAGATTTTGCAACATTTATAGAACGTAGAATTTTTAAATTATATTTTTATATAATTTTTATTTTTAAGTTCACATTCAGAGATTTCTACGAAGTATGAATATGTAGAGGTTTAAAACATCTGCATGTTCAGTCTGAACATCCAAGGTTGTTACTTCATATCCATGTTGAAAATATGTGAAAACAGAATACCCCCTCTTTAACCTCAAGATGATCAAAACAAGTGAGTCATTGAGCCTAGTGGATATGGCCGCACCATGAGGTTTACCCTCGAGCGGGTGGCCCGGGTTCAATTCCCGCCTGTGGCCTGTTTCCCGCATGTTATTCCCCACTCTCTCCCCCTTTCTTACTCTATCCACTGTCCTCCTCTATCCAATTAAAGGCAGAAAAGAATTTGTCCTAATATGAACAAGTCAAAAGATTATTTTACTGACTAAGATGGTATTTTGATGAATACGGGGGTTTCACAACTACGAAATGTGTACAGAAACCAGTGTTAAGTTGTTTTCTGTCACTTTTTTAAACTAAGACAGAGATGATCAATAAAAAATGCTACAGATTTTATTATTTTGCCAAGATTTTATCATTAAGTGATGATTTTTATTATAATTTTTACAAGCCCAAGCCTCGCTTTAAAGTTTAATTTGTTGATTACAGCCGTCAAAATGCTCATTATTTGAGCTCTAATGGTCTTGTCTTGACTTTAGGGGGCAGCTTTCAGGAGACATCTGACCTATTTTGCACTTTTTTATTGGCTTATTTCATAACACCTGAGGACACAGCTGCTGTAGACCCACTTATCCTTTGGAAACTGCATGTCAAACAACAGAAAGTGCAAATTTAAAAGCTTTAAAGAAGCAATAATCAAACCCTGTTGATGAAAAGAGTCCTACGTCACCATCTTTATGAGAAATGACCGTCAGTAGTTTAAGTTTCACGCTTTGTCTTGCCTCGTTGCCACACTGAACCGTTCACTGCTTGTGAATCACTTTTGCGTGCTCAGCAATAACAGTTGGTCTATTTCAGACGCTGGACCCTGGCATGGATGTGTGTTAAAAATAAAAGGCAGCACGAACATCCAGTATCTATGTGTGATGATCAGTGTTTGGGCAGCTGCTCGCGATGGAAGCATCCTCTACATCCTATAGTATAAATAGTCGTGCTGTGTATGTCAGCTGTCTGCTCTGAGGTGAACATGCTGTTTACATCCTTTATCTGCTCAGTTCTGTCAAAATAACCTCCTCACTGTCACTCCTGCTTACTGCACACTGAACGCTTCACTCTGACAAACAGGCAGGGCCCTCTGAATCCTGATGATGCTGTCTGAAATGAATGAAGACAGCCAGTCGTCTCAACTCAGGAGCAGAAAGTTGGTGTACAGAGAGACAGAGAATTACAGTTGACATGAATGGAGGAGATTTTAAAGTGAGCAATGACTGGAAACTTCTACACCTGATCTACAATTCCAAAGAAAACCTAACTTCAAATGACCAGCTATCTCAGTGCTATGACATGCTTTGTTCACAGGGGGCGCCACTTTGCACACAAAGTTCTTTTTTAATTGATGTTTTGAGGATGGTTACCTTTTAGTACAAACCATTTATTCTTTCACAAATTTTTAGTCTATTTTACTATATGACAAGAAATAGTAGAAGTTCAGAATTAAAGATTATATTTCATAAAAATTCATGGGTTTCACGTGACGTATGCAGCATCAGAGCAATCTAAGAAGAAAAAAAGTGTGATCCTGAGATCATAGTCTTAAAATCGGGATGATGGAGCACAGGTCACGCTCCATGAGGTCTGCCCTCACGTGGGCAGCCCAGGTTCCGATTCAGCCTGTGGCCACTTTCCCGCTTGTCATTCCCTACTCTAACTCTTACCCTGTTTCCTGCACTATCCACTGTCCTCTCCTATCCAAATAAAGGCACAAAAAGCCCAAAATACCCTTAAAAAAGAAAAAAAAAATAAGGTTGATAACTTTGTAAAGTTGTCAGTGTACAAGTTGAATTTCCGACAATTTTTTTGTCTGCGTTTGGTGTGTTTGTTGGTCTTTTTCGCACAGTAGCACCACACTTATTAAGATTAGAATATAAATCAATGAAGTCTGTTCTACCAAAGCATTGATTCACAGCTTCTTGTACCACGGTTTGTAATAAACTGTTGATTGTCACACCACAAGATGATCATCAGCCTGCAGAAATTAACTTGTGACACTACTCTCTTGCATTTTAGATCTTTTCCTGCTCTTTTCCTGTAACTTAAGGCATCCATATTCATGATCTTATGACTTTTTGCTCATTGTTAATGTGTTCATGCATCATCTTCCATTGTTGGATTGTAGTGACAGTGAAGTGAAAAAAAAAACGGACTGATCTCTTTTTCTAACAGGATCATTTTGTAAGTTTCTGTTGTCATTTTAAAATAAAAAGAGTAAATACAGTTGTTTGTTAATAAATGGCTTCATCCAACCACTAACCATGAGAGATAGAAAAAGTTTTTCTTATCATTCATAGCCTCTGAAAAAAGGCCAAGAAATCATAAATTATGTCAGGGTATGTAAACTTATGAGCACAACTGTATATTTACTATCGGACCCCCTTTAATTTGTATTACAGCTGCACTTGACATATATTAATTATAATTACTGAAGTTCACTTAACATCAGGTTTTAAAGACAATATCTCAAATGTAACAATCATTCATTTTTGAAGCTTTTAAATATTTATTTTTTTATCTAGTGTAATAAACTTCAGGATCTTTAACCCATCATGAAGTAAAGTAGCAGTGAGCTTCAGTGCTCTAACTTGTCATGAGGGATTTCCCAATATAAGCAGAGACTGTGGGCAATATCAATATAAATACCTTAAAAAGAAAAGAATTTAAATTTCCTTCAAACTTCAGTGAAGCCTCTTAGACATAAATAAGACACCAAAACATTTGTTAAAAGTCATTGCTTTTGTCAGCAAAATTATTGATCATTCTACGTCTCATTACCTGTTTTTGGACATTAACTGAATGTAACCTGACTTAAATTCATGAATATATAAATAATCAAATCACTGAAAAAACTTAATTTTGTTTGACTGGTTAAGTCAGAATAATTCAGATTATTCAGATTAATAATTTCTAATCCTTTGCAAATATTTTATACCACAAAAGCTGAAAGTGGGTGAAGGGTGAAAAATAAGACTCCTTATTCTGACCTTGTGTGATTTTAAGATCCTACTATTTCCTGTTGAACGCTCCACTGTCATCATCTTATCCTATCCAATAGTTTTGATCTGGTTAGGGGGAGATGATGGACAATGAGGGTGAGCTGTATATTTTCATTCCATTCATATGATCACCCCTCCGTCACGTTATAAATAAGCGGAAAGTGATAGCCTCGTAAATAGCTCTACTATGAACACTCTATGTCGTAAATAGCTCCTCTGTTTGGGTTATGCAACTATCTATAAGGTCTGTGAGTCTCCAGAATGAAATACAGTAATGTGAACATTTATATTAATGTTCATGTATCTAAAACAGTTGGATAACTTCCTTCTGATTTCACTGTCTGAAAATGTTCAGGGTCATGTTCTGGAGATTACTGATAAGTTTGAGTAAACATGCTCTCTGGATACATGTTTACAAAATCACATGGACAGTGTAAATATACATTGGCATCTCATAGTACTGAGAGGTACTGAGAGGGCTGAGGGGTGGAGGGGGAGTTTATGCTAAGACGGGCAGAGAGTTTATGATTTTTCACCCTCCAGGTCAACCTATTTCATTCATTTCTGCAACATAGACACAAAATAAATCTGCTCAACAAACTCCACATGCTTGGAAGAAAGATACAAACCATAACTGTGAATTATTTTTTTACGCTCACACAGGGCATGATCTGTAAATGTCCCGTTTTACAGAAAAAGTCCAGGAAAATATCTTGTGTTAAGGTACCAAAAGGTTAAAATGATGCCTTAATTGTTCATGAACAGTAAGAAGATCTGCCAACAGAGAGAGACTTACTTAACATTTTTCTTTGAATAAAAATACGTTTTTTTAAAGGGACTGTGAGAACTTTGTAAGTGATCTTGAAAAAGTCTCATATCTAGATATATGCCAGATCATGTTCCCAAATTTAAAATGAGATTATCAGCGTTAAAACAGGTTATTTCTAAATGCCAATTTCAAGCTCCCAGATTGGGTCAAACTGCACTTGATTTATTGGCATGTTGTAGTCTCCGTGACAATGTCATGCCAGCAAAGTTCAGTAGTGAGAAAAGACATCTGTGCTGTTTTCTGCTGAAAACATTTTTTTGTGATTTATTCAGTAATAATAGTGGACACTGGAGCTTGACTGTCTGACAGAAAAGGGACAAAGAAGCAGAAAGAAGCTAAACAGGAGAGTGATAGAGCACAGGCTAAATGCTAAAACATGGGTTAAGCCGTTTATGATAATGTTAATTCCTGTCCACATGCAACTGTTGTACTGCAGTGATCTGTTCAAACTTGTGAGTATTGACACAATAAAGAGCCAAGTTACGTTTGCTCTGCTTGGCGAGGCTGGAGTTGGTAGATGAGCACTGGTCGGACATAACCAGGATTTACCAACATTACATGGTACTGATATGGCTAAGAGCACTGAGCTGTGAGTAGCGATAAAGATAGTTGGCCACTAAACTACACCAAAAACTGAGTTCACAGAGTTTTTCCTAGCAACACAGAACGTATAAATAACAATAGTTTATGGTTATCTAGATGTTAGTTTGAACCAAACCAAGATCCAACGTTTAGAGAATATTCCCTCTTGGTTAAACTGAAACTTGACAAAGCCTTACGTTCCAACAATTGTTACATTTCAGACAATAGCCCTCTGTAACCGTTGATAAATACATTGCCACATTGCATTATATCCAGTAAAAAGGTCTTAATACAATGACCTTGACTTGCGCATCTTTTTCGTGCCACCTTGACTCAACTTTGGATAAGAAGAAGATAATGGATGGATGAATGGATAGTTTTTCCAAAGAGCTGCCAGTTCACCTATTTCTCTTCTTCATCATCCGCCAACATGGCCTTCACTTTCACTGCTATGCCGATGACATCCAGCTGTACATTTCCACCAAATCTGTAACCACAACAACCCACTCCACAATCACCAACTGCCTCACTGCAATAAAAACATGGATGGATCAGAACTACCTATCACTCAATTACAATAAGTCAGATCTCACACTCATCGGCCCCAAGTCCCTCACAGATCGCCATCAAAACTTCAGCCTCAATTTCCATAACTCCATCTTATTACCCTCACCTCACATCCGTAACCTTGGTATTATCTTTGATAACAACCTCACCTTTCATCACCACGTCACTCAGCTCACCAAAACGGCCTTTTTTCACCTCAGAAACATAGCACGCCTCCGTCCATCCCTCTCTTTTTCAGCCGCCGAAACACTCATCCACGCATTCATCACTTCCCGTTTAGATTACTGTAATAGCATTTTCTATGGTTCATCCTCCAAAGTCCTCCATAAACTTCAATACATCCAGAACTCTGCCGCACGTCTCCTCACCTCCACCTGCTCACGTGACCACATCACCCCCGTCCTTCACCGTCTCCATTGGCTCCCCGTCCCTTACCGTATACAGTTTAAAATTCTTCTCCTCACTCACAAAGCTCTCCACCACCAGGCCCCTCCCTACCTCACTGACCTCCTCCACCATCACACTCCAAGCCGTAACCTCCGATCCTCACACGCCACCCTTCTGTCCCCACCCCACAGGACCAAGCACCGAACCTGGGGGGACAGAGCCTTCTCCATAGCTGCCCCCTCCCTCTGGAACTCACTCCCCACTCACATTCAAAACTGCTCCGATCCATCTTCCTTCAAGTCTCTGTTAAAAACTCACCTTTTTAAGTTGGCTTTTAACCCGTGATTGCACTTTTGTTTTAGTCAGAATTGTTTTAATTGATGTATGTATTTATGTATTGCTTTTAAATTGTAAAGTGTCTTTGAGTTCTGAAAAGCGCTATACAAATAAAATTTATTATTATTATATTATTATTATTATCAGCGTCCTCTCTTTCCCCTGGCCTGCCTCTCTTCCTCTGAGCAAACCAAACTGACCCTCTCACATCTGCTCATTCACAGCAAAGTCTGTTTGCAGCTACAGCACTGAGTCAGAAAATCCAGTCCTGCTGCAGACATCTGAGCAAGTTTTTTATTATAGTGAGACAATGGAACAAGGTGAGGTGTCAGTGCTGTACATGTACACATGTCACTGTACCAGATTTCTAGAGTAGCTCAGAGTCACAGATATGTCACCAACAAAGAGTTTAAGACCTGAGCTATGAGACAGACACAGAGATGGAAAGAGAGAAGTTATAAACATAAGATCTCATTCCAGTCTCAACAAAATATCTGGCATGGCCTGTGGACTGGCAACGACTGAGCCATTAGATGAAAAAAGAGTTTGGAGAACGTCCAAGGAATGGTTACAAGATCCTTCTAGTCTCAGATATCAGAGATGAGATTTCATTCCTTTTTAAATAAACAGATCAGTGAATCAGGGTTAAATGAGCGAGGTGTGTTTGTGAGTGTGAAAAGGGTCAAATCTGTTCAGTCTCATCCTTCATCACTCTGGCCCTATCGCAATCCATGGCCGACCTCTACACAACCAATGTCCAAATCTTCTTCCCCTCGAGACCTGAAAGACTCTGATCGGCCACAATAAACCCACTGAACCTGCGAGGAGGAGCAGGGGGAATATCTCTGCACAGTTTGAGAGCATGCACTGCACACTGCATACTGCTTTTGAACATAGTGTGTAGTCTGACTGTTCTGTTGGGTCTGTTATGTGACGGAAAAACACTTTGGTGGCGATATAATCCCCAAATGGTTTAAAACCGTTGACAAGTGGTTTGTGGTAGCAATCAAGAGTTACCTGTGAGATAGTATTACCTATTTTATGACTGAAGTTTTACCTGTGCTTCTTTAGCATCACTTCTATCTCACAGACCCTATTTTACTATATTTACTGTTGTATTACAGTTGTAATAGGAACTCGTTCCAGTAGGTGGCAGAAATGCACCTAAACCTGAGTGCGCCCTGCAAAAAGAACACAAACGGCAGAAGCGCTGAACATTATGGGAAACAATGTGGCTGAAGCAATATTGCTTTTTGTCTAACCATTTTTTTTTTTGTCATGAAAAAAAAAACGAGTTAATTTTGTCCGCTGCTTAACTTCATCAGCCAGCATGGCGTTGTCATAGAGACTTTGGCGTGATTGCCAATCTGGTCCAGCGCGAGCCGTCCAGTCCCAATTGGGAATCTAGTAGCGCTGAACAATTTATCATTTTCTGATCGAAATCGCAATTTTAGACATCTTGATCATGTGATCGCCAAAGCTGTGATTTTTTTGCTACACTTTGGCGATTGTTGATTTTTTTTTTCTTATTATAACTTGTTCAACTTTGATTTTCTTTCAGTGTTTTGTATTTTATTTATCTTTTTTTAACTTAACACAACAAGGATGCTTTGCACTACATTACTTTTAAAAAGTAAAGAGTCAAAGATGGCTCTTTTTGTTCTTCAGTTGTTATAAAAAATATGATTAAAAAGTCTGATTTCGATAAAACAAGAATTGTATTTAAAGGTCTGACTCAGTGGAGGTGTTAGACTCTGGATTTTGCCCATCAAAACTGTGAGAAAAGTCAAAATTTTGCCTTTTATCAAAAAAAATTCTTTTTATTGATTGATTTCTTAAAATTTGGATTTTTTTCATCTCAAAACTTTGACTTTTAATCTAAAAGTTAAAAACAATTCTTACCTTCAGTTTTCATCCTTGCATCAGAGTAAAAACGTGAGTTGAATTGAAATCACAGAATCTGCCAGAAAAATCGCAATTAGATCTTTCTCTAAAATTGTTCAGCCCTAGAATCCAGGGATTAGTATTGAGAAATAACCTATTTTAGTGTTGATGACATCATTTTAAATTGTGGATTATGATCAGGCAAGTTTCTAGATCTGAGACTTTTTCAAGATTGTGAAGAAAATCCTGACAGTCTCTTTAATGTTTGAACACCACACCCCTTCTTTGGGTTCATTAACAACACAGTCAGCTTACATAACAGCACTCAAACACCAACCTAAACTTTCTGTGATAAAACGATTATTTCTAATCTCTTAAACTTGACTCCCTGTGAACTTAAATGATCTGTTGAGAGTCTTCCTTTCCTTGAGTTTAATGCAATATTTCTTTCCATTTGGATGATTTAAATGCTCTGTCGAACCAATAGGAGGCCCGCTCTCAGTGAGAGGTAAAGCCCTCCCGCAAATTGAGAGCAGCTTTGCAGGACACTGATCTGGTAGCAATTACTTGTGCCTGCACAGAGCATGAAAAACCCCTCTGACATTTTACAGAGAGCACGTAAGACTCAGCATGTAAAATATATTCATTAACATTTCAAATATCATTCATGAGTATCAGGAGTCTGGCCCGATCTGTGCCACAGTAATTGGACTCTGTGCGTGGGGATTTTGGATGCTTCCATCTACATTCTGCAGTTAAATAAAACACTCTGAGTCTAAACACCTCCCGGACCTGTCAAGACATCGGGGGAAGTTTTAACTGTGTCTGATGTGACTGAACACTCTCCAGTCGTCTGCTGTGGTGACAGGAAAAACAAACTCACAGTTAACCACAGCAGGAGTTAGCAGCAATTCAGCTCCACTTAAGAAAGTGCAGGGGAGAAATTCAACCAGTTATTACACTGATGGATGGTGATAATGAGGGTGTACTGGCCAGGCATTCTGCAATAACACAGCTTAAATACCCAGAGATCCATGTTTAAAATAAGCAGAATATCCCCAATGCTCATAGCAGCAATTGTGTTTAGTTTGCTGGCAGGTTGTAACATCCAGCATGCTGTCAGAGAGTCAGCGTGCTGCTAAACACACAGTCGGTGTGATAATCACCAGATGAGGACTCATCCCAGGTTCGGGAATTGTTTGACAGAAACCAAACTGTTGGAGCCAATATCTGGAAGAAGGTGTGAAGTCAAAATGCAATGCTGAGAAGTGATTGTGCATATTAGATTTCCCATGGTCTCTAAACGGTGATAATGAGCCAAAAGTGAAGACTAACATGTTAGAGGTGTGTGTCTGTACAGAGCACAGCACAGAGGAACTCTCATATATTCACTCATAATATGTGAAAATATGTTAAAAGAGAGTGTATTCTGCTTTCTTAGATGATATGAATGGATCTAAAATAACAATGCCAGATTTTCAAACTCAACATGTGCAAACTGATCAAAGTGCTCCAATCAAAAAATAGAGCAGGAGATCTTCATGAGATATTTATGACATTTTCAGACTTGCTAGAACGATGAAGATTGCATCAGGACCTCTTAATTAATCCATGACATGTTTGAGTGTTGGGCCTCAAACACCAAAGTCTGCCTAAGGCTCTGCTCTCTAAAGGCCTCCAAGGGCCTGGCCAATCAGAGGGAAGGGGGTTTGAGGAGCAGGAAGCCTTAAAGAGACAGTAGGTTAAACAAAAAAAAAAAATTCAAACTGATGATGGCGATAGGATTTCTTTTTGGCTGTAATTTATATAACTAAAATGATTTTAGGTCACCAGAGGGACAGACTAAAGCCTTAAAGACAGTTCAGTATTGTCTATGAATGATCACAAATTTTTATAAATCTTAAAATAAATTGAAATTGCAAGTTCTTTTTCATTTACATGGCAGACACAAAAGCCCTGAAGAGAGTGATAAAGTTGGCAGAAAGAGCCATCAGCCACTCTTTGCTGACCCTGGAGAACATCGCAACCTCCCACTGCCTCTGAAGAGCAAAGAAGATTTTAAAAGCTCACACCCTGGTCATGGACTGTTTCCTCTCTTACCCTGTGGCAGGAGATACAGAAACCACATAGTTTCCACCATCATAGCCATCAGGCTTATGGCCATCAACCAGGGAAACTGTGCCTAGCACTGCTGCTCCTTCCCTGGCCAAAAAATTTGCCTCCTGGATTTAACTGAGCAAATAGGTACAAGCCTCCTATTGGATAATTACTGTATGGGTGATAATCTTTCAGCTGGGAACAAGTTATTGCATGTGCGTGTGTTAGAAACATTGCACTCAAGATAGATGTAACACTTGCAAATTTTGTGGCACATCTTTTGCAATGACATTGTGGTTCTGATTCTGACATTAAAATATTTATTTTTACTAAGTACTCAGCTTAGATATGCTATCCTTCCTCTTGCTCTAGAAACAGGTTGCCCCTGTTAGGCTGTTATACCTGAGGAGGACCAAACGTGTGTTTTGTGCGATTGGGTGAAGATGAAAATGAAATGCACTTTTAGTCTATTGTTCCCTATAACACAATTTAAGATGTTGACTTCTCTGTAAAATGTCTGCAGATTGTCTTGATTTGATTCTATGTCTAACGAAATAAGACTCCAGTCTTTGTTTACATTCAGCGTGTTTCAACTTGCACAATTTATGCCAAATGCCTTTCAACAGCGTAAGAGGACACTTTATGTTTGACTTAAGTTGCTGCCTAATAGGACATGTAAGGATTGATTAGCCAATGATCATCAATATGTTAAATTTGATCTGCTTCCATATGATTGGTACCCTGATGAGATGAGCTCTGGTCTTTACCCGATTGCTCTTAATGAAATTAAAAAATACCTTTTTGGTGCATGGCACGATGAAATAATAAATAAATGAACTAAAATTTTAAAAAATTTTTAAAAACTACTAAAAAAAAAACAATACTTCAGCCTCTTTTCAGTCACAAACTAAGCAAAAATGGAATTACACTGCATATGAGCTATTTTCAACTGAGAAGTCCAGGAAAATGTTTTATACCAAGTTAGTTAAAGCGAAAAAACGAGGTCTGAATTGCTTGTAACAAGTCAAAAAACTGCCAATGGTATCAAAAAAGTTTCTTGTATTAAAACATCTTTCTAATTTTACACAACTTCGCAAGAAAATTTTTCTTATCCTATTGGCAGATTTTTTTTGACATGTTAAAAGAAATTCATACCACATTTTTTTCCATGAATAACTTGAAATAGAACATTTTTATGACCTGGTCTGGTGAATGTGGCTAAATCAAGAAAAATGAGCAACTTTTACTTAAAATAAGACATAATGACTTGCTTAGATTTCAGTTACGACAGTGTAGAAAAACTGATGAAGTGAGACAGGGAAGATAAGAGTAAATGTGTAAGTCTTGGTGTTATCCTGATTGATTGAAATGTATTAGAATCAGTTGTATGATTGTTCAATGTCTCAAGTCACTGTGATCTTTTCCTTGCCTTTTTTTATGTTTTGTGTCTTTTTTTTCCAGAATATTCTCCAGACTGAGTCAGTGGTGAGCTGTGAAGATGTTGGAGGACAGTGTGAAGTGTTAACACAGTGTGGACTTACTGCTGCGGGATGTGCTGCTGGATGTAATGAGGTCGTACGTGCTGAGGGGGCGGTTTGACCGTCAGTTTCATCTGGGCCATGTTACTGGGTAGAGAGGAGGCAGAGGCGTGCTGAGGGATGGGCCGCTGCGGGACCACGTTGTGCCCGTTGCTGTGACCGCCCGTGTGTCCGTTTGTGTGCCCGTTAGTGGGTCCACTTCCTGGCGCTGCGGGGAAGGGGTGTGTGGGCACCTTGTGTTCGCATGCCTTCCCACTGGAGCCAGGCTTGCAGACACAGAGCTGAGGCCTCAGGCACATTCCTCCATTCTGGCACTGAGGGATGCAATTGGCTACAACACAAAATCCAGACAGAGGAGAGAGAGAAAAAGAGAGAGGAGAGGGAAAGAGGAAGGAGAGACAGATGGAGAATGAGAATGAGGTAAGAGGTCAGACATACTAACAAAGGGAAACAGATGAAAGCATGGCGATAAACTGTACTTGACTTTTCATGACTTTAGATGCAGATATTGCCTCATTCATTTCAGTTTGAATAAAAGTTTGACTCAAACTGGCTCAGACAAACTCTTGTGCATTTTCTATTTCACTCAGTTTACTTTGGGTGAAGTGAAATCAATCTAATGGGGACAAAATAACCGAAGACATCAAAGTTATAGAAACTTGTGCTCATCTCCAGTATTTTTCACTTTGTTCTCATTTATGTGTTTTATTGTTGTGAGATGCTGCAGTTCTCATGTCAACAGTGCAGAGGTGATATTGATGGTTAAATCAACTGCTTCCAGTTTGGATGGACAGGTTCTGGGCAGTGTTTGTGTCTTACATATGCAAAGTCTTCAGGCCAAGTCCATGTTTACAGATTTTGTTTTGGCTTTTTTGAAAAAAGATGAGGTGAACTTGAACCAGACGACGTGCAAAATGTAATCATTTCAACACAAACGTTACGCAATCAGGTTGGTCATTCAAAACAGTCCTAACACAATATATACATTTTCAACCTCTGACACAATATCCTGTTCTTTGTTTTAGAAACGAGAAAAACATCAGCAGGCAGCATGTCCAGTCATACCAGTGAAGGTGGCTGAAGATTAAGAGAGAGTAGGATCCTCAGCAGAAAGAAAACTTAGAAGAAGAGTTTAATAATTAAAGCCACAAGCAGTAATAAATGGAGCCTTAACTAATGAATTTAGATGAGGTTGACTCCTACAGCCAGTACACATGGGTAATTCTAACCATGAAAATTGGGAATGAACCTGGAAAAAAATGAGAAGGTATCAAAAAATGGTCCAAAAGTGGCAAGAAAGAAGTGAAAAGTAACTAAAATGGATAAGAAACAGCCACAGTAGTAGTTGTAGTGCTGGGTTGTTTTTGTGCTATAATTAATGTCACTGTTCATATCCTACAATGTGTTTGTTTAAAAACACACAAGATGGAAACCTAGAAATAATCCAACAAAAAAATCGCAGTTGCAATATAGGAAATAATAATTGCAATTAGATCATTTTTGAAAATTGTTCAGCCCTAATTTATTCAACACTCCGTGGACCCTGTCAGAAAACTAAGTACAATGTGGCAAAATAAACTCTTGCATGTTGGTTTTTGATTTTATTTGATGCACACATGCACAGGTTTTTGTTTTTCAGTCTAATTTGAAATTGTCTGAAGATTTGGAGCCTTTCGAGCCATGAGCTGTCATGTGTTTGTTTAAAAACATAGAAGATGGGAACCAAGAAATAATCACACAAAAAATTGCAATTGTGCAAATTGTTTGGCCTTAATCCAAATCCAAAGAAAAGCTTTCCAGCTCCTCCTTGGGAATCCCAATGTTTTCCCAGACCAGGTGGGATGTATGATCCCTGCACCAGGTTCTGGGTCTACAAGGGTTGAGGATTAAGATCAGGTTTTATTTTGGAACCAATCAGAAATTCCCAAGATTAAAAGGATTGACAATGTTTGTGCATTTCAGTTCTGCTTATCACTCTGTGAAATACATCCTTCAGGATTAAATCCATCAGTGAGGACGTCACATGTGACCCAGCATGTCAACAGAGGCATGCTGGACTGTGGAGGAATGCTCTAAAGCTTGGCTAAAATGATACAGACACTGCAAAAGAGCAGGCTCGTCCACGAAGACACAAACATCAACACCGTAAAAATTTGAGGGAAAGCTCCGTCTTTGACATGCTGCGGTTTCCAGTTCATCAAATCGACCTCCCCACAGCTGTGGTAATGTCTCATCTCAGGTACATAACACACAACATTTGCATTTATATTGAGGTTCAAAATGTAATGTGTGGAAAATGTTTCTATAGATTGAAAAACATTTTTTACATTCTCCTTTCACTTACATAGATGATTAAGGTTTTTGATTTCCTTGTTCTATAGTAATACGAACGCCTGATATTAAATGCAAATAAAATGAAAATCATTCTCACAGTTGACAGTTTACTTTGAGGGTCTTGAGGGGCCAACAATAAGAGCAGGCTTATTTCACTTCTTGTGTTAATTTCTTTCCATCCATCCTTAAAATCATGGAACCAAAATCAGGAATCAATAAAAAAACAGAACTGATATGCTGAACAAATCGATACCCATCCCTAGGCTCTGATCTGTTTGCTGATTGGATGTGAAGATGTGATCAGCTGAGCTGTGTTTAGAGCACAGATGTTCTGTAGGCAAAGCTCGACTTTGTGGAAAGCAGTGGTAAACTCTAAAGCACAAACCACACAGACAGAGAAGAGCTGGATAAAAGAAAAGACCAAATGCAAAATGTGCAACAACACCAGCTCACAACAAAGGACCACTGCTGCTGGTGCTAAGTTCAATCCTTTCAGTCTCTGTCTGAGGTCAAGGTTGGTGCTTTTACAAACAGAGGTGCAACAACAAGTGTGTGTGCAGAGCCAGCAGGTGGATTGACTCAGGAAACATCAAGCCCTCTCCCCCCCTCTCCTTTTCTCTCCCTCTCTCCCTGAGGGCATGTCTCCTCCTCACTCAGCTTGTTGGTCTCATTAGTGGCTTCGAGATTTGTGAAAGTGATTAATGATGGGAAAACTTAACGCCTGATGAAGACATCTCCTGGCAAAGGAAAAACACGTCTCCCACCTCTTCACCTACCGTCATAAATCAACTCTGGAGCCTCTTTCACACATGCACTCCTGAAATTTTCTGAATAATTTCAGGGCATCCAGGCTATGACACCTGAAGAAACTTGCTGTTTACACATGCACCTCAGAGCTGGAGATTCCCTCTGTTTGACACATTCACTGCTTGAAACACTGGTTAAATACTTTGACTCTATTTCCAAATTGATTCTATTTTGTGTTTGCAGCTTGAAATATAGTTGTGCTCATAAGTTTACATACTCTGGCTCTGGTCAAGTCGCCAGAAGAAAGCCATTTCTCCGCAAATGCCACAAAGTATCCCGCTTACAATGTGCCAAAGTCACAGAAACAAGCCTCAAAACTTCTGGAACAAAGTCATTCGGAGTGATGAGACCAAAACTGAACTTTTTTTGCTACAACCATTAACATTACATTTAGAGAGGAGTCAACAAGGCCTATGATGAAAGGTCCACTATTCTGACTGTGAAACACAGAGGTGGATCACCGATGTTTTGGGGATGTGTGAGCAACAAAGGCACGAGAAAGTTGATCCAAACTGATGGAGAGATAAATGCAGCATGTTATCAGAAAATACTGGAGGAAAATTTGCAATTTGAAAATCAGCCCAGAAGCTGCACATGGGACGTTCTTGGACGTTTCAATATGACAATGATGCAAAACACAAGCCAAATGAACCTGCCACTGGCTACAGCAGAACAAAGTGAAGGTTCTGGAGTGACCATCTCAGTCTCCTGACCTCAATATCATTGAGCCACTCTGGGGAGATCTCAAACCTACAGTTT
The DNA here is from genome assembly GCA_008086565.1 of Thalassoma bifasciatum. Classification (NCBI taxonomy): domain Eukaryota; kingdom Metazoa; phylum Chordata; class Actinopteri; order Labriformes; family Labridae; genus Thalassoma; species Thalassoma bifasciatum. The sequence goes on from RPOG01001500.1 coordinate 18,924, forward strand.
ATGCAAGACAGCCCAAGAATTTACAGGAACTGGAGGCTTTTTGCCAAGAAGAATGGGCAGTTTTACCATCTGAGAAAATTCAGACCCTCATCCACGACGACCACAAAGAATTTCAAACTGTTATCGATGTTAAAGGGGTCAATATGAGGTATTGAGAACTGGGGTGTGTAAACTTTTGATCAGAGTCATTTTTGGAGGTTTCTGTTGTCATTATGATTTAAAAAGAGTAAACTATTTTTTTTTCTCAATAAATATCTTTATCCAACCACTAACCATGAGTGAAAGAAATATTATTGTGTTATCATTTATATTCTCTCAAAAAAGGCTAAGAAATCATAAAATCTGCCAGAGTATGTAAACTTATGAGCACAACTGCATGTGTCTTGACTTGTTCCTGGACTGTAAACCCTGTTAGATGTATCTTTTTTTCCCAGCAGAATAAGCTATACATTATCTGGAAACTCTTCTAACATGCTGATTTACTGTGTATCTCTGGTCTTTCTTACATCATCCTTCATTTATGAGGTCCAGGCTCTTATGTAAGGTCTGTAAGTACGTTGTGTCAAAGGTCAACAATTTACTAAACCAATAAACCTAAAAAGGCGCATTTCAGCCTCTTTTTTTACATTTTGGGCACATGCTATAAAACTTTTGGGACACAAACACATTAATATACGTTATGACCTCAGTCATAAGTCTGTGTCCCTATTTCACCATCTTCTATTGGTTGAGTTACACCCTGCTTTCATGGAGTCATTACCTCGAGGATGACATCATTGCTTTTCCACCCCCCAGAGCTAAGTTATGTTAGCATTTTCAACTAACCCTGCAGTTAGTTTTCCATTCTGGGCACTGCATTTTTGCTTTCTTTTCCTAGTAGCGTAAATAGTTTTCGTTTCCCCCACCCCTCTCCTCTCTGGCCTGGAGCTCAGGCTGCCATCTGTTCTGCGAATAGTTTCTCTCTTCCTCTCCCTCACACTGAGGTCAGCTACATAACAGCGCTGTTCTCTGAAGGGGGTGACGAGCTAAGTGTTGGTAATTTACTTGTTAGCTGGGGACAGGAAATAGATCAGTCATGCTGATGTCCTTGCCCTTTTGATCAGACCACGCTGGGTCTGGGGCTCAGGGACCTCCTCCACACCCACAACGAGGTCCACTCGGGGTCTCACAGTTAAAAATATGTATATTATGTGAGTGAGGATGCAAAGTGAAAGGCAGAAACTGGGAGATGTAATGATTTTCTTTGTGTCACTACCTCTATACAACACCTCAAAGCTCCAAAGTGAAAGGGAGAAAACAGCCGTGCCTTATGGGTAACTGCATCAGCCTGTTTAACCTTGCATGAGGCTGGGACAGATGTTCGCTGAATTCAGAAGTAGGTAGCTGTGAAGAGATGTGACATCGATATATGAGGTATTGAATTCCACATTATCTGAGTCACTGCTGGCCCTTGCAGTTCAGATTAGCTCTGATAAGACCGTCTGCGGAGAATCCATGGGCCTCTCTAATCCTGTGGGCGAGAGATTCACTTATCTCCCCTCCAGCCAGCTATGACGCTATACCTTAAACTCTTATCATATTAAACATCGCAGTTATTCACAATAACATGTTAAATCCTCTTTGACTCAACTCCAGTGATGTATTACAGCGTGGACACAGTTGTTTTATAACACATTAGGAGTCTCCATAGCAAGATTTGTCTTTTGGGCCCCTGCTGAGTCCTAATACTGTCCAAACTAACATCCTCTGCCTTCTGTGGACTGTATATCTGCTCTGTCACCTCCTACAGCCAGACAGAGTTTCATCATGAACTCTCCTTCCTCCTTGACAGGTGTGTAATAAATCTGAGCATGAATAAAATACAGAGAGATCAGGCTGTTTGCTGTGTGTATGAAATCACCGTAAAACTACCGACTTAGAAACAGTCAACCAAGTTGGGACTGGTTTCAAACTACATCGATTGGAAGATAAAAAAAAAAAAAGGTTATGTGGAAAGATGTATTTCTATTGTGGGACTGCCATGTCTTTATTGAACAGGATAGGAAAGCAGACTTAGGGGGGAGTATTAGGGAACACAGACCCAAATCGGATCTGGACAGCCCATTTAGAGAATTAAAGTCTCTGTATATGGGGAACACAATTCAAATGCTCAGCTAAGTAGGTGTCTAAAGGCTCAAAACTGAGTTTGAGTATCTATGACCCTGCAGGTCTTGTGCAGTGTTCTTGGTCTGCAGTGGTCAGTGCCTTCTGACAAGGAGAGGAGGTCTAAAGAGGAAAACTACAGCTCTGTTTCCACCAAGCAGTAGATATAGATCAGAACAGTTTGGTACAGGTTGATCCATAAAAACTGATCTTGTTTGCGTTTCCATAGTCAACCGTGCCCTCCTTGGTAGGCAGCATGCAAGCCAGAGCATCAGCTATGAAATAGAGGGTTGGCATACCAGCGCGTAGCCCGCCAATAAATCCAAGGAGAAAAATACCATGGAACGCTGTTTCGTGATACCATTTTCCAAACAAAAAGAAAGTTATTTTCACAGGGTCGACTGGAGATTTGAACACGGCAGGGTTATGTGTTGCTCTTTGTTACCACTGTCGCACGGGAGGTGAATATTCTGGCGAGCAATTGACGGGCTGACAGACTGTCTAGCTCCACCTCCTGAGGATAGAGTGGTGTGTCTGGCACCCCAACATAAAGGTACCAAAAACTGAGACAGTACGGGTCAGTAATTTGGGGACCCGTTCCAGTTTTAATCAGAGGAAGTCAAACCAAACTGAATCTCTTGTTGACAATGGGGCTTCTGAGCAACTAGAGGCCAAACTGCTGATAAAGTACATGTTGCTTCTTATAGAAATGTGCTTTTCTACCACAGTTCCAGGATTTTAATGGTCCACTTGTCCCATTGTTGTTTGTGGTTTTAAGAAAGCTTGAAGTCTCATGAGGATTATTCAAATTAGGCCAGAGACATATAAACAAAACTCTATGATTGCACTACACCGTGAGACCAGTAGAGGGCAGTAAAACAATGGAACCTCTGAAGGTAAGGAAAGCTTAGAATCTTCATGTGTAGCACTGCATTTAGCCTGTTAGCACGGAGGATATTCAGTTCAGGCTGGTTTTGATCGTGCTAAATTGGTTGAAAGGAGTGCTAGAGGAGATTCGGGCTTTTGGGAAAGGCTTTGACAGGCTAAACGCTGATTTCTGGCGTCTCAAGAGTGAAGACTCAGAAATCCACCGGTGTTCCAGCTTCAAGAGTGATCCAGTTAATGGACCACTTTCGTTGGGATGCATCCTTCCCAAACACCTTTAGATCATCATGAAATACTTGTCTGATGAGAATATTTCAATGTGCATAAAAGATGAGGACTCTCAAGGACTCTTTTTGTGTTGTAAACTGGAGATTCACTGACACGTTCAGCTGAAGGTCTCCAGTTTACAGGGTCACTCTTTAAACTGTAACACCGGGAGCTGACAGAGACACATTAAAACTGTCAGACTCAGTTCCTTAACATCCAAAAAGTACCAAATTTAGACTCTGGGTCCTGCAGTTTTTTAAAAAAACTGTTCCTCAAAAATGTTCTAGTTCTTGAGGAAGGTTCCTGCAGTGGAAGGACACTTAAGGTGACCAGGGCTCAGCGTTCATCACAGCTTGTTGTGTGTGGGCCTGGGTAGCTGCAGACCAGTCAGGATGTCCAGACTGGTCCACTTCCATGAGTAGCTTAACATCATTACTCGTGCAAGCCCAAGGTGTTTACTCAGATCCAACCAAAAAGATGTGGGATGTTCTGGAAATCCATGCAGAGCCTCACTTTGCCGCTTACGAGGCTGCTTGTATATGTTGTTGTTGCTTGGCTTAACACAGTTTAATTTACAGATATTCACCGTATTAGCACAAGAACCACTGCTGGGGGAGGACAAAAAGATGAGAATACATAAATTGAACCTCAATCACACTCCTGAGGGGAATGCAAACAAGGCTTTTTGGCTGCTGAATTCTAAACAGAGCAGTTTATGATGGATGAGGTTATTTAGTCGCCCAGATCGTTTACGTAAACACCCTCTATTTCACTTTTTTTTAGGTGTAGTGTTAAATTCTGACCTTTCATTGCCAAAAAGGAAAATTCATTAAAATGAGATTGAGGGAACAACAGCGTGGGAGCAATCAGCCTCTGTTGTTGACGTTGACCAATGATGGAGAATGCTGGAGGATGCTGTTTACTGCAGCGTGCCATTATCTGTCACTGCAGGACATCCTCCTATTGTTGGATGACTGATTCAGAGAGCCTCTATCTGCAGAGCTGGTTAAGTGGGGTGACCGTGTACATCATCCACAGACAATAACAGGCGACAGTCATGTCTTAATCGACTTGAACCCCCCCATTGCCCTGTGAACTGAGGTGTCAGGCGCATTGCTGAAGGTTTACTGCGTCTCCCCTTTCAGCGCACAACACCTGCATTCAGCACGCAGCCCTCTGGTGTCAGTGCTGCTGATGGACACAATAATGAGCTGTAATGGCCTCAGCCACTGGGCAACCAGCAACACAACGCTTGAGTCAGCAAGTTACCAGGTGTTCCTCAAGCCGGCCCACATGGAGGGTAGATATTTTTGGAGAGAAGCAAACACAAAGCGAAAGAAAGTACTTTCACATGTGGTATTACGTAAAGTCAGTTCACTAGTGCTCTGTGTTTTTACTGTTCATGTAAACATGGCTCTGAAAAATGCTTTTAGACATCATATCACCTGCAGAAATGGCTTTATGTAGCCTACACTATTACAACCTGCCACCAAGCGATGTTTGTCATTATAAAACCTGTAGAAATCTGAGACATGCTGCAAATTTAAAAACAACACATGCAGAGGTCCAGAATGAAAGAGTAGTAGAAATACGTTGCAGTACGATAGCAATCACAGCATCTACGTGTCATTTAAGTCCTTTCTTGACCCGACAAAGCTGATTTCATTTATTTGAACAGTCTCATTTCACCCTGACTTGGGATGTGTACTGATAAGATTTTATTGATACCAATGCCCATATTGGTTCTGCTTGTTGATCAGATTCTTTACTGATTCAATTCTTTATCAATCTCTCCTGTGAATTTTCTGTGTACACAATATAGCTTTACAGGTTTTTATAAGTAAATAAATGTGAAATTGATCAATGGATTTCAATATCTCTTGACGTAAATAAGTAAGATAAGTAAAAATGGCTCATCATGTGATGTTGCTGTATTGTTTCATTGTATTTTATTGACTGAAGTTGGCCACCAAGCAGTGCTTTGAGTTGTTTGAAACCTTGAGCTTGCCGTAGTTATTCTGACTCAGCCATAAACCTGCGTTTCCTGTTTGGGAAACATTTACCTGTTACTATTTTGACATTTTGGAGTTTCAATTCAGTTACTATTCACAAAAACTTAGTGTGACATGTTTCTGTGAGGAAAGTTGAAATTCAGTTTTAAAACCAAAGTTATATCAATGTGTGCTAGCTGCTAGCATTTCAATGCAATTTACCATGCACATTAGCATCAAGCTGGTGTTAAGTTTCCTTTATTGTTCGTAGTACATTAAGAGATGTAAAACATGTTGAATGTGTTGGATATGAATCTGTTGTGGGAAAGTAATGTGCATGTATTTGTATGTTCAGTTTTACAGCTTCTTCAGTAAAATTCAAACAGAAAATCTTGAATCAGAGTTTTCTTGGGAAACTGTTATCTAGCTGCTAAGCTAAGATAAGCTAGCTGTGGCAGATAGCGGACGTACAATCCGTCCGCTCCAGTGTAACTTCAGGAATCATTAAACAAATAGACAAATGATGCTCATGGATTGAAGCATTTCTTACTGATTCTTAACAGTGACCGGTTCTCGATACCCATCCCGAATGCTGTCAGATTTTTTAAGCTGCATGCAAACGCGCTGAGTGACATAAACTGAGATGTTTCTTCAAGCTTTAGAGGACACAGCAGGGGCATGTTTGTATTTTTCTGTCATGCCTGAAAGTAAACAGTAATCCCACAAAACTGTTTTCCTCCAAGCTATTACCAGACGTCCTCACTTTGACTCAACAAAGAGCTATTCTACCCAGAAGTCCAATGACTTCATGAACATTTGACTGCATCCAGTCTGGAGGAGGAACTGGAATGTCTCCTGATCCTTTCTCCTGAATCAGATGATTTATTGTAAAAAAAAAAAAAAAAAAAGCTGAATCACATGTTGTTATTTCTGTCTGCCAAGAAAAGAAGCAAACAGAACACAAACTGTGCTCGACCGCAATAAGTCAATGTCCCACATACATCTGATTCATGGCGGGCGGGAAAGAAACACAAGGAGTTCTCCTGACCCATCACCACCAGTAACTTTAGTTGTAAAATTCTGACTTCAGCCGTGGATAAAAGTATGAAGTAAACCACATAGAGACAAACAAATTGGGTTTTTTTTAATTATTTTTTGATTACTTTAGGAGCCTTCCCAAAACATGACTATAGCATTTGTGTGTGTGTGTGTGTAGCGTACTTAGTGTCAATACCTGTTTGCAGCACTGGAAATGCTCAGAATGCTTCTCACAACACGTACAGAAAGTCTGTGGTGGTTTGGTTTTGTGGTATTGCGGGGAGTTGTAGTGAAAACCATGAAAGAGCACTTTATGCACGGTGACTAAATGACTCCTGAGGCTGTGAGAACAATATTGTTATTCATGTCGGGCCCTGTTAACAGCATCCCTTGTTATAAGAGAAGGAGTGAAGGCAGGGTTTGTTTGAACACTGCTGTGGCTCCTTATCCTGTATATGTAACAGTGTTATCACTCAAACCTGTCCACAGGAGAAACTCAGCATCACTTTTACACATGCAGAAACTTAATGAAGAACTCTCAGGGTTCATCCATCAACCAACACAGCCGTCAAGTCAAAATAATTACTTCAACAAACCCTAAAAGGCCTCTTTCAAACATGAAAACCCTTAAAATTCATCATCAGTAACAAAGCATTCAGAATCCAACACAGCCAAACATGATCCTTCAACGTGAAGGAATTCACTAAGAATAGAGTGTAACCACTAATAGCTCCGAGAATAGAGCATTGGTGCTAAACTGTATTATCCTCCATGGCAGGTGTGACACTACTCCCACAGTTTATATCCAGCTCAATTCCTGGAGCAAGCTTAAAAAATGAAGCTCATTTAGACTGATAAATAAATGGAAAAAACATCTTTTTATGCATGATTACCATGGGTCATACCTGGATGATTAAGATCAATCACAGTGCTTTCAGCAGGATGCGCTCTGGAACACAAATCTGCACAAAAACACTGGATTCATGCATTTTTAGCTATGACTGAATTATGTGAACATGTTCAAGGCATCTAATTCGGGGCTAAAGAGACAGAAACAAAGGAAAGAAGGATAATCCTTGGGGTTTCATGTGGGCCTTTGCCATTGTTCGTGTCTCGAATAAATGAATGAATAAAAATAGAGAGGAAAAAGATAAAGGCTCAGGGTGGACCCCGACTCTACCTCTGCACTCTCTTCCAGAAGCAGACCAGAGCTGTTTATCCAAGCTGCAGGTACTGACAGAGCTAAAACTACCTGACTAACCGCTTCACAACTTACATGTAACATTACTCTGACTCAGCAGGTCCTGACAGTTTAGAAAAACTTCCTCACTGAGGTTTAATCCTGAAAAATGTACACACCTGTTAGGAACTGATAAGCAGAACCAAAACCCACATTTTCCTTTACCAGTGCTTTGGAAAGTTCGGCTCAGAGAATTTAAACAGGCCCAACAGGCAGCTCTGGCCTCTTTTTACCAGCTCCCTTAATGCCAACCAGGGCTGGGCAATTAATCACAAATAAGATTAGATCACAATATGACCTGCTGCAATATTCTAATCACAGACAATGCAATATTTCTTTAACCTGGAATATGTCCGAATACCAGGCACATTTTTTGCAGTAGATGTTTTATCCTCTGTTACTAAATCCTACTCAACCAAAGAAACAAACTGTTGCTCTTAAAAAAGGAATTTTTCAACAATCTAAGTGGTAAATATGGGGAAAACAGCAAAGCGTAGCAATAAAAATAAATAAAGACTAGTCTAAGGTGGCAAAAACTGCAAAAGCCAAAAAAAGGTGGTGAGATAATTGGCATTAAACTTAAAAAATAGTCAGAGGCAAAAGGCAAAAGTGGATAATTGGAAACAACTTGAAAAATAGTCATAAGGAGGCAAAAATACAGTTCAAAAGAATGAAAAGTGATTTAAATTGTCAAAAAGCAACAGAAAAAAGCAAGAAAAAAGGGTTAATACTAAAAGAAAAAAGTCAGAAGTGTAGAAAAATGGTAAAAAAAAAAGTTTAAAAAGTGGCAAGGAAGAGTAGAAAGTGATTAAAATTGACAAACAGCAACACAAACTGCCAAGAAAATTGGGTGAAAACTTGGAAAACAGTTGGAAGGGAATAAAATGGTGAAAAAAGTGACAACAAAAAGGGAAATGTGGTGAAAGGGAACATAAATTGGTAAAAAAAAAAGTTGGAAAAAACTTAAAGGTGAGGTATGCACAAATTTTCAATAGGTTTCGTGTCTCAGTTTACAAACAGCATCCAAACTTGTCTCCTTCTCTGTGGCTCAGCATCAGCTGCGGCACATGCTCACTGCCCCTGACTGTAGCTAATAGCTTAGCTAACAGTCGCAGCTTCGTAAACACTGTAGATGGTAAAAAAAAAAAGTCCTGCTAGCACCTGCAGCATCACGTGAGAGAAACTCAACGGCCGTACACATGACTTCCGGCAGGTAAATAACATACACTGAGGATGCAGGATGGCGTCTCCCACTCACTATCAGCAACACAAAAGTCACATATGCACTGGGCACACCATGATTGGCTGGTCATCACCTATAAAAACTCCTCCTCTCTACCCAAGTACAGCATTATATTACCAAGGAGATGGGGGTCTATAAGGGGGTGAGGCAGACACAGACACTGACACACAAGCACAGAGGCTATGAGATGATGATTGAGCAGGATTGAAAACTAAATTTTTAATTTTTATGAAAATTCTGCATACTCTACCTTTAAAAAGATAGTCTGAAAGAAGCAAAAATGGTCCAAAAGTGGCAAAAAATGAGTGACAGATGATTAAAATTGGCAAAACACAGCCATGAGTGCCAAAAAAAATGTCCCGGTTGTTGTCATGTAGTAACTAATGTCAAAGTTAGTGTCCTACAATGTGTTAAATGTGTAAAATAATCTCAAGATGTGAGGAGAGGAAAGAGGAGAAAACAAGATGAATGAGAGATGTTAGAAAGAGGGCACAGAAACTGCTGAGGGAAGACAGAACATGGGAGATAAAATCTGAGCTGTGTGTTATCTAATTCATCCTTTTCTAGTTACTAAATCAAATGCTTTTCTTCCTAATTTCAATCAAAAATGAATTGTTAACTCCAGTCATGTCAATTTTATGTTGAGCACAATGAATACAAAACTCTGGTGAGTTTGCAGTGACTCACACATGCTGGCACTCTGTCTAACATGACTTTAGCTCTATGTTCCTGTTTATCAAATCATGAGGGTAGAAAACAGTGTTTGAGGATCTGGGCGGAAACTTCCACAAACATGACTGACTTTAACTGCAGACTTAATGGAAACAGTTACAATACAACACTTGGATCAGTAGCTGATGCTGCAGATTAATGAGTTGGTGAAAGTTTAGGCCTTGCTGCATTTACGTGAAGAAAAGGAAACAAACGTTGCTGTGCAAATAGGGAGGTCTGTATTTTAACTACTCATATATTCAGGTTGTGGAAAGCTACACGGATCAAAATTGGAAACCTTGAAATGAGTATCGCATTCAGTTTATCTCTCAGAGCAACATGTGGCTGGGGAAGGATATCCAGAGACTGGGAGAGCCTGAGAGCCAGAGGAATGTCCCTCATTGGTCAGTGTGCTGAGGGTTTGCTCTGTTTCCTGTGCCTGTATAAACAAAAGCAGTCTCTACACACACTGCATGTCTTCAAGGCCTCAGCTGATATGGGCTCTGAAGGCTGAAAACCCAAACACTGTTCACTACTGAGGGCAGGGCTATTTGTGTCACCACTGGAGCACAAACGCCTGAGTCAGAACCAGATCACAACTAATGTAAACCCAAGAAACATTACAAAAAGAGCAAGAAAAGACTTTACTCTTTGTTATATTATTGACAGACACTTCATTAATCCACTTTTACAACTATAAGCAAGATTTGGAATTTTAGGGCCCTGTTAGGACTTTATAAGTGATCCTGATCCAATTTTATATGTTTGACTTTTCATAACTCACAATTTAAAATGTGATGATAAGCTCTAAGACTGGTTATTTATGTTTCTATATTGAAAACTTTTCCTTTTGGCAACATCTGTGCATTTCGTGTTTTGTAGTCCGACCAAAGTTTGACTCAGCCAGACGCTTTGTTACAAATGAGAGTGTTTTTGTTGGTTTGGTTTAACTCGGTTCACCACAATTTGTCAATATAATGTTGGTCCAACACCGGCCTGTGTATCATGGTGGTTTGCGGCTTTTTGTTTCTCTCTGAGTTGGCTCTGTTTAAGAGAACAGACGGATGAGATAAGACAGATGTTGTGAAGAAACGAAAGTTAGAGAGGCCAAATATGTCACTTCCAGTAACCACTGATAACATTTTATCTATGCAAGTTTGTTCATTCATTTCAAATCATAGAATTCACCAGGGGACAATTTTACTTTGAAAATAAATTAGGGTTGGGTACAAGTAATAAAAGAACTCACTGTTGTCCCCATATCAAGTAACATTTGATACTTGCTCACCTGTGCGAGCTCTGCCTGATTAGCTACAAAGTTTGAACTCATATAACGTTACATGTGGGATCCATTTTTTTGTTTCTGCCGTATTGAAAGATAGTAGACAGGAAAAAAATGAACCAGATCAAACATATGACTCTGGCTACGGCTTCAGCAGCCAGATTTCAGCAAAAACAGAGCAAATGCAGGACTGTCTGCTACATCTGCAACATGTCAGTCAAAGAAAAGGGATGTCTGGAAGTACTTCGGCAAAAACAATGAAGTCACTGTGGGAACCTGTACACTTTGGCTGTAACTGATGCTTTTTATCTACCTTCTCGACAACAAAATGATTAAAAATCCCTCCAATGTGTCGTTTAGACCCTTTATGTGCCTTTTAGATGATACTTTTTATGGTTATTTTTTGGGGCTTTTCATGGACAGAGTGGATAGAGTGGGAAAGGGGGAGAGAGTGGGAAACAGGCCACAGGCTCAAACCCGGGCCACCCGCTTGGTGGCAAACATCATGGAGCACGACCTAATTAGCTAAGCCATCTGCGCTCCGTCTAGATGATACTTTATATTTCTGTCTACAAAATTCATCAATAGTCTCCAGAGAAATGTCTCCAACTGTGACTTCTATCATAGCACCTGTGGGAGCCCTTCATAGTGAAAAGAGGTGGTACAGTTTATGAAAAATATCAGAACTATTGGGTTAACCTAACTTTGTTAGGAGCATGCGAGTCATTCAGATCAGGTTTTTTCTTTTTTCTCTCAACAGTTGTGGCAGGAGACATGTGTGTTGAGGACATGGCAGTGGAGAAGACAAACAGTCAGAGTTACAGGATGTGATGTCAACTACTGCTAGAGTAGGCGACTATATGCAGATGAATCGTGTGCTTGTCTCTTTTTATGCCACTTTTGTCAGTCCCAAGCCCAGGTAAAGGAAGAGGGCTGATACTTCAACAAACAAAAACAATCATCAACATAAGAAAGTTAATTTGTAGATATAAATATATTTACAGTGTTTTTCACCTGCTTTATCTATCTCTCCTACAATGTTATTCCTCTGTTCTACAGTGTCTGCGACAATTGCACTCAAATGGTTCATTATGCAAATAAGGTGATGGCATTATAAGTGACTTTTAGTGACTTTTGGGACAGCCAATAGCGACTTTCCTGACTGAGGAGTTTGCATGGCGAAAGAAGCACCGTCTCACTCAATTTTAAAGTTTTATTAAATGTCAAACTGCCTCATTCTTTCAGGTTTTTCATGACTTTACGTGACACAACTGAGTAAAACAAACTCTTAAGGATCAATATTTTGGTATGAACATCACATTCTGGGGTGTTAAAAAACAACAATGTACACCAAATGACTGTGGTGCAACTGCAAACTGTGACCACATACCATGATAGATCTGAATTCATAAAACCCCTAAAAATGAGACTTGTTGACTTTGTAAGACGACTGTAAAATTTCTACATTTTAAGAAATATTGAAGTATCATTTCACCTACTGCAGCTGCTGAGTTCCTGTCCTGTAAACCTTCCTGCAGTGTCGTCTGTTGAGTCTTTTTAATAACCCAAGCACAGAGTCAGTGTGAAGAGAACAATAAAGAAGAAGTTATTCTTGGCTTCTCTCAGTGTGGCTCAAAATGAGAGCGATCTGAGAGCCAGGGAGCTGATATGAAGCCGATTGGTCGCAGAGGAGGCTCATGAAACCCCAGGTGCTGAAAGGATACATCCACAGGTTTCAGGGAGAGTGCAGCCGAAGCTTTAAACAAACTAAGATTATGTAATCGCAGAGGCCTTTGAAGGGAGTCAGGATACCATCATAATGTTTAGGAAATCATTTCTTCAGCGACCTGTTCAAGGCATCCACTTAAACTCTGACCAAAACCTGACCCCTTTTTCCTGTCTGGCTTTCTGGAAGCTTCAGGACAGACAGAGCGTCTAGTAGACTAACAGATGGCCAGGAATCATCATCCCCAGAGCCTCATCAGTATCAATTTTCCGCTGCTTATCAGGCTACGGGTCGCTTTGGCTGAAGGCCAAGCAAGGTAAGCCAGACACAGAGCCGTGTGTAACATCTCTTCCTGGAGGATCCAAAGGTGTTTCATGGGCCAGATGGTTTATGTAATCCCCTCAGTGTGCTCAAGATCCGCCTCAGGGTGCTGGGACAGGTGACGTGAACTAGAAGCTATTCAACTGAAAGCTCTTTCCTGAGATATGAGCTCCTCTCCCTGTCTCTGAGGATGAGCTCAGACACCCTGCGAAAAATCTCAATTCAGTCTCTGTTGCTGAACTCAACATTTATCTTCATCCACTCTTAAGGGTTAGAAATTACTGATGGATTGGGAAATTATTCACCTACATCACCTGAGGATCAGACTACAACCACCTACTGTAACAACTCAAACCTCCACCACACAAGGAAAAGTCTACAAACTGTTAAATTATTCTCCTGAGAGTGAAATAACTCCTCACAGTTTTTGGTTTAGATCAGAGGATCCCAAACTTTGCAGCCTGTGACTTCAAAAATAGCAGTGCCAGAGGCCAGCACCTCCTGCCACAGGAACACACTGATAGGCCAAACCAACGAAGAAATGTGGAAACCAGATCAAACCTTTTCTGTTTGCAAGGTTGGATACAAAATCAACCCCTTTCTCTGTTTTTAGTTGTAAAATAATGAGTGAAATGTGCAGTTGTTAATGGTTTTAAATTTTGGAGGGCATTTTGTTCCCCGAACCTTTTCTTACTTCAAAGATATTTTTCCATATTTCTTTGCTCATGTCTGGTGATACGTTGGCTCTTCCAACAGATGGTGGCTGAAGCTCTTCCCCTTTGAACACACACTACGTTTACATGCACACTATATTCCTGTATTAATCGGAATAATGACAATATTCTGATCGCATAGGAGCCATGTAAACAACTTATTCCAAATGTCACAACCCGATTAAGCTCATTTTCCAATTATTAAAAACCCAAATAAGACCCCTGGCATATGCTTGTATCCACCTGAATATTGGGTCATGTAAACACTTTAGTCTGAATATGCTCCTGAGTAAAAACTATGTAAAGGATTTATTTTCTTTCTGCGCAGGCTCAAAATGGTGAGAAGGAAAAAAGTCTACACTTTTGGGGCGAGAAGGAAACAGTATATGCATTCAAATCATGAAAGATTTAAATATTATGAAATGCATAGATGGGCGGAAGCACTTTAAAAGTGATACTTTTAAAAAAATGTGTGAGAAGCTTAACGAAGCAGATTTTCTCCCGCCACAGTTGATGAGGTGAATAAGAAGGAGAGTTCTAGCCAGATTTTGCTGAAGAATGGATACAAATATTACACAGTTTAACACATAAGCAAGCATCTCTGACTAGTTGGTGCAAATATCAATACAGTCCTTGTAAAGACTGCACCACTGACATCTTGTCATGACACTACTGCTACGGTTTATTCCAAACATGCTGTTTAACATGTAAACATGAATATTCGTAATAATTGCACAGCACTCTGCAGGGCATGTAAACACCTTTTCCCCAATATTGCATAAACAAGAATATGGACTTTAATCTGAATGTGGTGTGCATTCAAATGTACTCAGCGACTGCTAACTGCACCATATAACATGAGAACACCAAGCCATGCGGATAGAAAAGTAAAAGATAAGGAGGCAGAGACTGTACACTTCAAGTCCAACAAACGTGTCAAACTCCTGCGTCACAAAACCATGAAGTTCAAAGTAGATGTTAATTAATGTTGGATTATCCCTGCCATCAACCAAGCCTTTGTGGACGAGTGAGAGATGTAAGAAATGTAAAATGAGTGTAAAGCAGAGGCCTTGTCCACTAGTGACGATGACTCATAGAGATTTTACTGTGAGGCTGTCAGGAAGATGCTCACTTTGAAGTGAGTCTGAAGTTAAATAAAGGAAAATCACCCAGTTTTAGGTCCCAGGTAACTCACTTTTGTTGTCCTGGTATCAAGACAGTTATTGATGCTGTTTTATTTTTATACTCGTTTCATTGCAAAGTTGTAAATGTTGGTGTTCATAACTGCTATGTTAACATCAGTAAAGCTACAAATACTGCTACTACTCTGAAAGCCAAGAAATTAATTTCCACTCACAGTGTAAGACTTGACAGTCTATTTCAAACACCATGCACGCTTATAGACATCAGGTGATGTTGTTCATGAGGGGTGCAGTCAACAAAGTAAAGATCACACTGATCACATCTTAAAGCAGTAATTTCTGAATATGATGGGTTTTTTTTTTTTTTTGTTCTCCAAAATTAAGAGAAGTTTAAGCTGTTAAATAAGTAGCAAAGATACTGGATGGTTGGATTTTTGAAGTAGAATTGTCAGTTTTAACATGTAAATCGTGAGGTTTTGAGCTTCAAAAGTAACAGGTTACGTCTTTTAATCATCTATCTTCCTGCTTCTTACATCACAGCACTTTTAAGCTGCACATTCTAAAGTAAAAAACTCCAGCTGAAAATGAGGAGTAAAATGCACGCTTGTAAAAATTAGTGTATGCGTCTAACAGTGTTAATACATTGCAGAGTTTGGGCTCTAAATGTTGAGCTAAGTATGCAGGTGCAGCTTATCAGATTGATGTTAGTGTGAAACTACATCATAAAAGGCAGCATATCAAAAGTTTAATTAATCATGGTAACTTCTGAAGAAACATAAATAACCTCTCTCATTTGAAAGTCTTACTTGCAACATGTTTGGAGCTATGACCTGGTTTCCACTGTGACGGGCATGTTTTAAAAATAAAAAGAGGCAGTTTGGGGAAAAAGGCTTTGTTTCTTAAATCCCAAACCAAACACTCAAATACCTCTAAAATACAGAAATCAAAACCTTGTTTCTGTCGTCTGAGACTCTTTTTCTTCAAGAGGTCAGAGAGTAAAGACGCCAGATGCTGTGTGATCTTCTAAAGACAGAAACACGGGGAACTCCTGCTGCTCTCCCGAGGACTAGAGAAGTCTTTCCCTTAAGAGAGGCAGACAGATTGGCAACACGCTGGAAAAAGCTGTTTGGTCCTAAATAATAACTTGGCAAGATCCTGCAAATAAGGAATCGATCCCTGCAGGCCCAGAGGTGTAATCCACTCCAAATCTGTTTCTCTTTCACTCAGAGACACACGCACTGATGCCAGCTGGACCATGTAACCGTCTTCTCAGGACACAGCAGACTGATCTGGAAAAAATAAAAACCTAGAGCTGGACCTCACTCGTTTGAGTGTGAAATAGAAATGAAACTTCAAAAAGGTTAAATCAAAGATGCAAAAGCGTGAAAAGCAGTAATTAAAAAGACATAACCTGTTACTTTTGGACCTTAATTGTATCATGATGTACAGGTTAACACTGAAAATCCTATCTACACAAAATCTAATCCTCTACAATTTTAAGTGACCAATTAACTTAACGAGCATGTTTTTGGACTGTTTGAGGAGTCATACCACAAGGAACTCATATACAGAGAGAACCAGCAACAAAAGGCAAGAATCTTCTTAAGACAACAGCGCAAACCGCCTGACCAACATGCAAAAAAGCTCTGTAATCATATTGACAGAAGTGAGGCTGCACAATATTGGGAAGAAAAGTTTGTCCTCCTCCTGCATTTTGCCTTCTTCAAGAGCTATGAATCATTGAAAAGTGATCTTCGGAGACATTTTTGGTCCACTTTGGAAAGAGAACAAGAGCGATTTCTGCAAGAAGCAAAGCGATACTGATACTGAAACAATATACGATACAGCCCTAGAAGTCATGACAAAAATCTGAAATATATTCTTAAAAAACAAGTGACAGGGCATGGCAACAAAATGTTCAGCTTGCTTAAATCAATTTAGCATGAACAGCAAACTATCGACAAGAGTCAGTCACATCAGAAATTGATGTGCACTTCATTTGATGATCACTCCTCAACTGCCTAAGTTATTTTTTGATTAAATTATAATTTGGAGGTTAACTTGAAAGATTTATATCCAAAATTCTAACTTTAAGTAAACTAATCTAACTCTAGGTTGCAGTTTTTATGTTCCTTGACCGCTCTGCAGGAACACAGCACTGTGGCACTAGACAGTGAATAGTGTCAACTTTTGGACCATCAGTGGTGAATTCTACACGACAATATCCCTCACCTGTCAACTCATAAAGAGTGACCCAGCAAAATTCAAGATTTAAATGTGTCATGATTTATTATACAATAATTTTAAATGTCACTTTTTTTTACTCAAGTATAAATAAGATGTGTGTACATTTTATGTGGATACATTTCATTCCTTATTGAAGTGTTAGTTTATGACATTAGTACCTTTGCTACCCAAAATGAATTCTGATTGCAAGAAATATCTGAAGTGTCACATATATAAGTTAAACCTGAAAAGGAGCCGCACATTTCAACTGGAAACTCTCCACAAGTTTCTTCTAGATGGCAGACAGGAGCATGACTTCTCTAAAATCAATGTAGAGACTCTGTGGAGCTTCATCGACTTCAAAAGAAAGAAGTTTGGAACATAAGAAGGGCTCAGGAGGAAAAAACAAAACCTCAGGACTGAAAAAAGGAAGGATCAAGAGATTGATGTTGAACAAAAAGTGGAGAAGTTACAGCCAGAGTTGAAGTTGAAAAGGAGACTGTCAGGAAAGTCGTACTCAAGACAGGAAGCCCTGGGAGAGTTTGATCCAGTCAGTCCCCAAAAGGCTAAAGGCTGCATCGGACAAGGACGACTGACAGATCCCAAAGGTGGATTATGACTTGAAATTTTTTAATCAATCACATTTGTAGTGGATTTTCAGTGGACTTTGTTGTCCCAATGTAAATTTATAATGTAATCAACCATGAAATATTTCAACCTAAATTTTGCTGGGTCGCCCTTTACCTGCTGTGTTGCAAGAATGCAACATGCAGCTGCAGAATCATAAAACCAAGGAGTTACCGCTCTATCCACCACAATGATGAGCATGTTCTCATGTATGTTGTCTTTAGTGAGCTCTAAAAGTATCAATCCTGTTGACTCCAGACCTGGCTCATGTTGTAATCTACTGTTGTAGCAAAATTAACTACAATGCAGCATCGACACATGGTGTGTTTATTAGGGACCCAGCCCCAAACAGGGAAAAATCAGAAAAAATAAAAACAGCCAGACATTGGCCCAAAAAGTACGTATTCAAGACCTGTGACACAAATCGAGTTTGGTGACACCATATGTGGTCACATGGGATGCACGGTTGATTTTTAACTAATTTTTCCAGTAATCTTTTTTTTTCTTTCTTTCTTCACAATAATAAATAGCATTTTTGGACCCCTCAGGATGCTCAAAAAGTCAGGGAAATTTGCCCTCCCCCCCCAAAGGAATGCAAAAAATTTATGAATTTGGAGCTTTCAAGGTACAACACTTGGTAGCGCCCCCTTTTGACAAAATTTGGCAGCCCCGCCAGCTACTTCCACCTACATGCACAAACATTTTTTTGGATGTTCTTCTTGTGTTTCTGAGAAAACAAACAGAAGTTCATCTGTGCGCTAAAACTCTGCAAACAAAGTTGTATCAACCTTGATCACAAATAGTGGTGCACAATTAGAAAAACGAAACATAATGGTCGTTGTAGAATCTTGTCATGTATTTTTGATTGGGCTTAGTCAGCAGATCACAGAATTATGACAGGGGCAGCATCAGCATGCAGCTGCAGAATCACTTCCTGTAATGTGGCGTAGGAGTAAAGATAAACTCTGTGGACATTTTATTCACACACCGTGATGTGACTTTCAGTTTATCAATTTTGCTGACCATGGTCTTTCTCTTTTGGAAGCTTCATTTTTGAAGAAGCATTCAGCTTTAAGAGCCTGAAAGAGCTGTATGAGGCCGAGTGCTGCAGAATTACTGAATATTTTTTAAATCAAATTCAGAGATTGAGGTATGTGTCTGTACATGGTCCAGTACCTGCCTTTTTTACCAACAAGATCCACAGATTAAAGTAGACGTCCACTTACGTTTCGTGCACCGCTGTGATCCTTGAGTTTTACTCCATCCATGACAGCACTGGCCTCCGCACACATTTACCCTGCAAACAGAAAACAAGCAGAGACAGATAAACATCCACACACACAAAAACACTTCACACAAACAAACAGAAACACAAGCCGATCAATGGACAGCCTCACTCACTGTCTCATCCGCCTCGGGCATCAAGCGCTTAAACTTTGAGTCTTGTGGTATTTTCAGGATCTTGACAAAAATAAATTGCTACAAGAAATGTTTCTTCAGGTTACATCAGATGACTGACAGCTTTCTCCTTCACTTAGATGTCAAATTCAGCCCTCCCTGGCCTCTCCGGGTTTCCTCTCAGCTCTGTGTACCATGTTTCAGATGCTGCTCAGGGTTCAAGGGGTTTGAGACGACTGACCTCAATCTCTCACCGTCTCACCATAATGTTCTGATTTTTGGCACTAAACTGCCGGACTCCACCAAATTATGAGTGAATGTTTTCCAGACTTGAACGGCGTCCCAAACACAGAGCTCATGAGATGTGGTTTGGCTGTGTGAGACAAAGCATGACCACTACGGCAGGAATTCTCTGTGATACCAAACTGCTGAGGTGTAGTGTTTATTGTGGAAGATTTAATGGGGTTTGCGAAGCCAACCTGAACCTTTCAAGCTTTGTGTTACTAAAAACTTTGGTTTGGAAAAAGTCCACAGAGGCTCGATTGAGTCAGACAGTTGGAAGCTGGACCAACATGGGAGCTCATGACTCACACCATCAGAGAGATCGGCTCAGACGAGGTGAGGCTGGGCGGGGACAAAGGCAGCAGAATAATAGAGGAGCCTGACCACCCAGCCTTTCCTGCAGCTTTAGACATAGACAAAAAGATGCTACCCTTTTTTACACAGGATTAGTCCTGTTTTAAACCTAATAACATACATCAGTCCTCAGATCTGACATGAATATCTAATCATTATAACACTGTGCGATCCCTGTGTCTAATAAAAGTGAGTCTTATTCTGTTCATGGCACTGACATTTTTGTGCTACAATGCCAGTAAAGTTCAATAAGCAGTTTGGGTCTAAATAATTCAATAACACTTTGCTTCCACAAGGTCCACAAATGTCATCAGAATTAGGTAATAATTAGACAAACTTTTTAAAACTCATTTGCTTACACTATCCCCAAATTTTGTGACAGTCAGGTAAAAATAAGCTCATCACTTCTTCTACTGTGACTCTCTACCCCTCCTCAAAACAAAACTGGAAACACACCTGTTTAAAACCGCACTCTCCACCTCAACCTTTTCCCACTGTTTTCCTTTTTAATCTTGTAACTTTGTTTTTTATTTTAACTGTTTCGTTGTGAGGTTCTGATTTTGCCTTTGCTGTGAAGTGTCCTTTAGTGCTAAGAAACACGCATTTAAATAAAATTTATTATTATTATTCTTTAATTATTATTCAAAATAATGTCTGAACTTAATTGTAAGCAAGTCACAATTAGTATGTAACTGTTTTGTTTGGTTTCTTTGGAATTTACTCCAAATTTCAAGGTAAGAAGGTGAAAATCAGTGAAAAAGGTATAGCCCCTTGTGGACCCAACTACATGTTACTCAAAATGTATTCAATAAATCAGCAGCTATTTATCACCTGCCTCTCTGTAAATCGTAGAATATAATGACAGTGATGTGAGGTAATTCTCCATACATTTTGTGGTGAATTGTGATTTGATTTAAAATAGATAAATTAACCAAATCCCCCCACTTACCTTAAAATAAGAGGAAATTTCAAATAAATTGAACAAAACTGTTACTTATCAATTATGACTTGCTTACAGTTGAATCAGACATTGTTTTAAAGAAGTCACGTGTTTATTTTCACCCAATTATCATGAAATTTGAAGAAAATTTGAGATAAACAGTGAGAAAATTCATCCAAATTTTACCTAATCGTGATAAAATTTGCAGACATGTTGAGTCCTCAAATCTCTACCTACACACATTGTTTCGGAGTCATTTTTTTAATCACTTTAACTTTTGAAGTTATTAAATTTAGGCAGTTGCTAATGAGCCCTAAACAGCTTGTAAACTGTTACGGCTGCACACACATTTGGCAGCGGACGTACTGCAGAGTACAATGGTTTGTCAAGCTATGCTTTGGGGTTAGCCACCAAAAAAAAACAATTTTTATGACGGTAAATGACTCCTAGCTTTGTGACAAATAAGTGAGTGGATGGTAAACATCAGCAAGTGGACAGGTATACAGTGGAAGGACATTTTACAACTGGAAAATCCCAGAATGTTTTTCAGGGAGGGGTTTAAACACACAAGTCATCAGTGCTCATGACTGCAGATCCTTGAGATGTATTGAGACTTCTTAATATCAAGATATAAACTTGTGCTAATTAATGAGAAACCCTCCCAAACAAAGACGAGCACAGGGACCGCTCGTCTTTGACCTGGGTCGTAATAAAAGAGACAGAAAAATACATTAAAACAGAGAACTGCTCTAAATAAAGCAGAATGATTTTATATCTTAGGATTGATATTGATAATTAGAATAGTTACATTTTTGAAGGGAGAGCTACCCCCATGACAAAAGCTGTAGTTATGGTTAACTCCTTTAAATGAGGAGTTTCAGTTGCTGCCATGAAGATTGAGTTTTCCCAGGTGCAGCACAAACAGATGTAGGCTGCCTTTTATTTTGTCAGCTGTTGGTTTCTTAAATTATCCCTAACTACTGTGATCTATGAGTGGAAAATGCATGGATCTTGTGCAATATTGTGTCTGAGAAATGTTTTTTATTGTTAGGACTACTGTCTGTAAAGTGAATTGCCCCTCAGGGACAATAAAGCTAAGCTCTTCTCTACTCCTGATAGTTTGATAATTCTCTGTAGTTTTACAGTCAACATGAAATCTGTTTCTGTTTATCACATCTTGAACTTTTTCTTAATGTTTGCCCTCTGTATTGAGACCTAATGTTGTATTCGATCACAACCTCGTCTCCAAAACAACTTATTCAAACAGCCCAAAGTAAAAATTGGAATCAGAATTTCAGCAGTTAATATCATTTCTTTACAGTTAATTTTGTTTAACTGAGGTCAGATACAGAATTATATTCAACAGCTCACAGCCACCGACATCGTTGGTGTTTCAGCATAAAATGTGACCCTGGTAAATGGTGACTGTCAGCCGACATTCACTTACACGTACAGCTGGAGGTCTCCAGTTAGCACGGTCACAAGTAACTCCAAAACACTGGTTGCTCTGTAAAGGTTATAGTCCTGTTAGAAATAGATTGAAGCTAACTCTGTGGTATGGTATGGTTTCTGACCAGCACAGCCAGCAAACTCACCCATTGAGCCTGTTTGGAGGCTCTGGATTGGCTTATACAATATCCAGCAACTTGGCTCAGCCAATGAAGAGTGGACCAACACTCAACAGGCCACAATCAACAACCTGATCAACTTCAGAGAGCCATTTATCAAGAACACCTGAGCATAAACCTGCTGTTTAGTCAGTATCTTGAAATGCCACACCTGTGAGGTGGACAGATTATCTCATCAAAGAAGAAGTGCTCACTAACACAGATTCAGACAAATCTGTGAACACTATTTGAGGGAAATAGGCCTCTTTGTTCATAGAAAAAATCTTTGATCTTTGAGTTGAGCTCGTAAAAAATGGGAGCAAAGACAAAAGTGTTACATTTATACTTCTGTTCACTGGATATTTCATTGAGAAATACAAACCAAAGAGGTGTTTAACTGGTGTTTTTTATTGGCTCATACGTCAAAGCTCAGGTATCAGAAAGAGACTTGGGGAACCCGTTACCTTCAGGAAATTCAGAAACTGAACTAAATGACTAAATGATGTTCAAACCAGCATCCATGATTTCTACATCGCTGTCCCTGAAGCACTGTTACAAGAAAAATTTAGAGTTCCAGTAAAAAAGTTAGCTCAACACAAAAAGTGTTCAGAGGAACAGAGCCAAAGTTTAATGATTTCTGTTATCACTTAGAAACATCTGCTGCATGTCCTCTCTGTGGCACAATGTAAAAGAAAGTGTAGAGACGACACTTTCCATATTAGATACTACCCATGCACAATACACATATATTACACACATATTTATTACACACTCACACCCTGATCCTCCAGCTGTAAGGAACCTGGTTGTGAAGATTTGTCTGTTTCTGTCGCAGTGACAGAAATTCACAGCTGAGCTCTTCTCACTAATCACACTTCAAAACACTCTGACGGGCTCAGAGTGAGCAGCTGAGGTCGAGCTGCTGGACCACACACAGCCTCCAGTTACTCTCCTGAATGTTTACTCGCTCCTTTTTCTGAGTGAAACTCTTTGATTGAATAAAAAAAAGAAATGATCCACAGGCTACATCTGATCGATCACAAGTTGTAACAGTCGTGTCACAAATGGATTTCTAAGAAAACAGCCAAGAAAGTCGTTTGTTAGGCACTTTAAAAGTAGAGGTAACTGTGTCAGGCTTGTTTCAGGCATGATGTGTATCTCACAGTCTCTACTCTGAATCCTGTTTGTTTCTCCATCTTCTGGTTGTGTCTTTGAAGTCATGAGGATTGTATGGTTATTCTATCCAGCATAAAGTCTGTATGTAGCCTATCCTCAGCAGAAGATGCTTCAGCTTTTACAACACTGTAGTACAAAAAGCAGACACACTAATACTTTAACTGGGCACTGTTTTCTTTTGTATACAGAGTGGACAAATCCTATTTTATTCTCCTTCACATGGACCAGATCTTGAAGGAACTAAACAGTACATACCAGCTTTCAACACACATGACGACTCTGCCATGTGACATCAAAGAAAGTGATAGCATTTCTACATTATCTTCTTTGTTAATCCACTGGTGTGTAACTCCTCATATAACTTACCGCTACGTTAGTATGCTCATAGTTTTCTGTCATGTTCCTCAATAACAGGAGGGTTACAGTGTTGAAAATTGGTCAAAAACTGATAGAAGGATAAATGCAGCATGTTATCAGAAAATACTGGAGAAAAATTTACACTCATCAGCCCAGGAGCTGCGCATGGGAAGTACGTTGACATTCCAACATTACAATGATCCAAAACACAATGCAAAGTCAACCTGCCATTGGCTACAGCAGAATAAAGTGAAGCTTCTGGAGTGGCCATCTCAGTCTCCTGAACTCTATATCATTGAGCCACTCTGGAGAGATCTCCAACCTGCATTTCATGCAACACAGACCAAGAACTTACAGGACCTGGAGGTTTTTTGCCGAGAAGAATGGCATGTGGTCAGCCACAACAACCACAAAAAATGTCACTGATGTTAAAGGGGGAAATACAAGGTATTAAGAACTGGGGTGTGTAAACTTTTTATCAGGGTCATTTTGGAAGTTTCTGTTCTCATAATGATTTCAAAAGAGTAAACACATAAATGGGTTCACCCAACCACAAACCATGAGTGAAAGAAAAGTTTCTGCATTGTCATTCATATTCTCTAAGAAAAAGCCAAGAAATCATAAATTCTGCAAGTGTATGTAAATGTTTGAGCACAACTGTAGTGCCATTTCTAGTCTTTATGTTGTCCCTCTGGTACCCCTGGAGAAGCTTCACTTAATTTACAGCCCAAAAAATATTCTTCTCATGCTGGTGTTTTAGAAAACCCTTATTTCAGCCTTTGTCTCAAACACTACATTTTAGCTGCTGTCTCTTTAAGGCTCCACACTCTACAAACACCCTTCCCTATGATTGGTCTCTGGCGTTTTAAACAGACCTTGGTGTTTGAGGTCCGCCCCTCCAAAGTGTCATGAGTTAGTTGGGTGACTTTATTCTGCAAGTCTCATGAAATCCTGGTGCTTTTTTGAGCACAGACAGTTTTGATCCGTTTACAGACAGATTCAGGGATTTCTATAACATATGAATATGTACCATATTAAAAGTAAACACACGTGGGGCATAGATGGCCTTCTGGATTGGGTTGTGTACCATGAGGTTCGCCCTCAAGTGGGTGTCCCGGGTACGAATCTGATCTGCGGCCTGTTTTCTGCATGTCACTCCCCACTCTCTCCCCCTTTCCTACTCTATCAACTGTCCTCCAGTATCAAAATGAAAGGCATGAAAAGCCCCCCCAAAAAAAGTAAACGCATGTTTATTCTGAGCATTCAGCATTGTTACTTTATATTAATGTTTAACGTGGAGGAAAGCACAACACACTGTCTTTAAAAACCTGATGCACATGTTGCATACCATCTGGTTTTTTTGAGCTTGAGGGTTTCATTAAAACCTGTTATGTATACATGAGACACGAGTTATGCATTCCTCTTAAGCTCAGATTATTAAAACAACCTTGATTTGGAAAATCTGACTCATATAGAATCTTCATACCATATGACCTGAAAAAAATGATGGATGACAAACTCAAGGGAAAGTTATAAAATGATCCTTGTCACAGAAATATAAACGTGAAGATTTGGACCAGTGGTGTCATGGTGAAGTTAAAATTGTCGACCCAGACTCGATGATTATATTATAACACATGGTATTAATAATCAAACCGTGAGGTGAAGTCTGCTGTACAGCTGACACTGAGGCTCCCACAGGCTGCTGACTCATCACCCACATCCTGAACAGCACAGAGGAGTCACTTGTGGAGCATCATCACAGCGCTGCTAAAATGCCTTCATGATGATGTCAGGATGTGTCAGGTGGGAGAGAGTGGATTTGCAGTAGTTTTCACTTTCTAATCGGCCACATCAAAGGCACGGCGGGAAAAAAGAGATTATCAGCCGCAATAATGATTTTGTTTTCTTTACACTGAATATTGGGTCGGACTTTCCAGGGAAAAAGCTGAGTCAAAAAAGCAGTGAGAGGAAATGATCACGACGGCTATGAGTTGGCATTGAGTGTACAGAGGGGAAGTTTCAAGAACAATATGTGCTAATACATTGTCTCGTTTTTTGTCTGTAAACCATTTATGTCTTCTTTAAAGAGGGGGTATTTTGCTTTCACACACTTTAAACATGGGTACCTCTACATATCCATATGATGTAGAAATCCATAAATCTGATCAAGGGCTGGCCAATCAGAGGGAGGGGGGTTTGTGGAGTTGGGAGTCTTAAAGAGACAGCAGCCAAAACATAGTATTTCAGACAAAAGCTTTTTTAAGCTGTAAATATCATCAATGCTTTATAACCTGAATTAAGTCAGGTATTGCTCATGCTGGCTCTCTGTCCTTCTTTCATGGCTGACTTTGATTCTCACATAAAGAAAATCCATCACCAATATTGTTTGAAACATCTGTGACGTGTCAAAATGTCAGCTGCCATAAAAAAAGCCCCGTTAAATCTCTCCTCAGTTTAAACTTGTGTGCTGATGTAAACGAATGAGGTCATTAAGTGAACCAATAAGAATGAAAAAGGTGTGACCCCCTCCTAAACAGGTGTAGAGATGGAAAAAGGTGGGTCACATAGAGCCTGTACAAACCCGCTAAAGCTTTGCCTCAGGGTCTGCATCTTAGACTGTGTCACATAAAGACACAAGTTGACTTTTTGGATTTGTTGACTGTTTGTTAACTAACTCAGCTCCAATAATTTGAACACCTAACAATTGCAGCATGATACTTGATTTATTTGTAAGGTTATTGCTTTCCGGTTCTTTCTTATGAGTGATAATAACCTTTTTGGGCCATGATGAAGTGACGGATGTTCAAGTTCAAACCAAATCAACAGGTTTGTGTATTATTTGCACAGCCAGGATCTTTATGAAAAGGTTCAACAGTGTCAGGATAACAAATCTAACTCCTGCTTTTAAAAGTTTAGCTACTTCTCCTTGACTTTAATATATTATTTTGTTCATTCACCAATCAGTAAAACTTAAAATCTTTGAGTTCTCTGTTCTAAAAAGCTCTGTTGTGGGGTGGTTGATGTTACAAGTGTACTTGAATCCAAATTGTTGATTACCGACCCTTGGTCATGTCCCATATCATCTCATCTGGTTCTAATTGAGAATCAGAACTCAAGTCTCATAAGTGTTCCTCATGTTTGAGTAAAGCTACAGAATTGTTTTTGTTTCTACTTCTGTCATTTGCAACACTGTGTTAAACCTAACCTAACGTTTCCTCTAGGATAATTCACAATGATACTCAGATTTAAGCTGTTAAAGGTCAGTTATGCTCAATTTACCCACTGACTTGGATCAATTGACCCTCAAGCTAGGGCAAGCTCAGCCACAATACAACTTTTTTTATTCTCGTTGCCTTTATCATATATACATTCTTCGCATTTCCACTGTCATGAAACATTCTGAAATAAAGGTAAATGTATTTGTTTTACTTCTGTGTCACTTTCCCCTACCTTGAGGACAGTATAAGCAAAACATGGTTCAACTTACCCCACTCTCCCCTACATCTAAATAAGTCAAATGAATGAAAACCTCAAAGTTTGTGCAGGAGTTTCATTTGATTCAACAGTTAAACAACAGTTTTGTGAGTCTGTTTGCTCAGTGCCACATTATACTGTGTTGATTTACAGATGCAATCACAGACAGAGCCTGGCCCAGCATGCAGACCTCTTCACACTGGGAGACAGAGCAGAAGATTACAGTGGAGAGCACAGATTCAGAGACTATCAGCCAGGAATCAGTGCATGTTTCCATCTTATATGATTAAGATATCAATATCATCTGCATTAATTCAATCCAGCTCTAAACACAGCTCATTTAACAGGTCAGACAGCCCAGGGAGTGTGCAAACAAGCTGTCAGGTCTACACTGTCAGCTCCAATTAGTGTCAGTGAGGAGTTAGCACCTGATAACAAAGGGAGAGTTTGTGTGGCTGAGTGCACTGAAGGAGAAATCAAAGACATTTAGCAGAATAAAGGTCAGTCCCTGCATATAACAGGGTCCAACTGTGTCACAGTGAGACTCAGAAAGTTTGACTCTTAAGTGTTTCTTTGCTTTTGGATAACGGCGCACAGAATAATTCATGCCTCCTGTCAGAAGCTTCTTACCCAGACAGTTTTAGGAGCTGTTTCTGCTGGCTCTGCTCCTGCCCGCCGCTGCTGGACGCCTGGTTCCCCATCCTCCGGGTCCGGACCTGGCTGCCGTAGTTGGCGGAGAGCTCCACGTTGTACGTGTGCGGCTGGCCCGGCGCTCCGCTGCGCGTCGAGATGGAGCTGACGCGCACTGCGCCGTCTGCTCCGGTGGACCCCGGCCCCGGCCCGGGCTGGATCACATACAGCCTCCTGAAGCCGCTCTGGCTCTGCTGCTGCTCCGCTGACACACATACAGGGGAGAGGAGCAAACCGAAGGAAAAAAAGAGGCCCCATCTTATCCGAGCCATATCCAAACACCGAGGCAAAAGTTTCAGAGAGAAGAAGAGAAGAAGAGAAGAAGAGGTCCAGGTTAGTTTCAGCTCCGTCACTGACTCCGCTCACTGTTTGAGAAACTCCTCACTGCTCCGGAGCATATTCCTGTAGAAACCGACCTCCAGCCCGGCGTGAGGAGCACCAAAGCAGCTGACGCTACTCCAGGAAGACGCTTTGACAACTTTGAACTCAAATGTGCATGTAACGTCTAAACGTCCCTCGGCTGTTGGAGTGAAAAATAAATCCACGCTTTCTGTTTCCTCACAGCATGAAGGGGCCTCCGAGCGGCTGCAGCTTCCTCTGAGCAGGGTTTGACTTGGTCCGCAGTCAGAAGAGTCCAGGAAAGAACTCCAGGAAAGTTTCTCTGTTGGAGGTGAACAGTGTCAGCAGCAGCAGCACTGAGAGCAGCACTGCCTCCAGAGCTGACGTCAGCAGGGGGGCGGGGCGGGGGTTACAAACCAACCCCAAGATCGTTAGTGGAGTTTTCTTGGGGCCCAAGGGTGTGAGCAGACCCAGACCAAAGCTCCCACCCACCCACGCACACACAGGCAGACAACCTCAGTGACAGACCCACCCCAAACCCACCCACACACACACTCACACACCCACACACACACTCATTCTTCAGTCAGGTCTGTGTAAGCTGATCTCCAGTTCAAATACAGCACACAGGGTCTGGGTCTTCTGCTGTGATGTTCACTCTGATCCTAGGAGCTAAGATATGCTCAGTGCTGATGTTTGCCCATTATATAATCAGTACTTGTAAATACTGTTACTTCTATCTTAAGTGACTGAAGAGAATCCCAATGAAGTGGATTGTGGCAGCTCCCTTCAACCCAGGACTTGTGCATCATGTATTTATTATGAATTAGAAAGTGAAAGTAGATCAGATCTTTTTAACTCTACTTTTCTTCATTCAAGACAACTTTTTAAGAGATACAACACAACAACGTAATGTATTCATCAACAGTTATGAAGCGCTGTTGTTTGAAACATGACGACAAACTCTGGAAGTTTGTACCATAGTTTAGTAGTTGGCTCCATTTAGTGCTACTCACAGCTCAGTGCTCTGAGCCATATCAGTACCATGTCACGTTGATGAATCCTGGTTATGTCCTACCAGTGCTCATCTACCAACTCCAACCTCACCAAGCAGAGCAAACATAACCTGGCTCCTCATTTTATCAATAGACTCTCAGGTTTGAATAGATCACTGCAGAATAACTGCTGCATGTGGATTGGAATTAACATTATCATAAACAGCTTAAACCGTGTTTTAGCCTTTAGCCTGTGCTCTATCACTTTTTGTCAGCTAGCGTGGCATTGCCATTGAGACTTCAGCGTGTTATAAATCAATCCGGTCCAGTTCAACCCGCTCAGAAATAACTTATGTTAGTGCAGATAACGTCATTTTGAATTAGGGATTATGATCAGGCATATATCCAGATATGAGACTTTTTCAAGATCACTTAAAAAGTCCTTGCAGTCTCTTTAAGCATGATTTCAGAAGTTGATTTACTTGACTTCAGCTACATTTAGCATCTCATCAGTTAATGAGTTAAAAGATCAGAAAGGCTCTAACAGTGTGCCTGCAGCTGATTGGCTGACATCTCTGGTCCAGCAATCAGGTGAACAAACATAGAGAAGGAGGAGAACACGCTGCTTATGCTGAAATCACAACAAATCCTTTCCACAGGTTGGTCCTTAAGGTCAATAACTGCTCAGAGAAATATAGATTTCATAAAGTGGATGCCTCTTTCCATCCACAGTCAGATCAAATGTGAACCTAAACCTGATCTTGATCAGAACAAGTAATCCAGACACTTCATATTGAACTCTTTGAACTCACAGCAGGCTGTGACTTAATGAAGGGCGCGTCCACAAAGGTGAAATAAAAACAATTTGCCTACAAGACAAGGGTAAAGACAGCCTGTGTGACCTACGTGATGCACCCATGTACAGCAGGCTCTCATGCCCACTGTGTGCCCTCCTTGCTCATGGTCACAAGGTGATGAACAGTAAAATACTGTAAATATTGTTACAGTAAGAAACTATTTATTTTATAGTGATATAATGGAAACTCTGCTGCCAGTTGATTACTGTTTTTTCACACAAAAATTAGTTACAGTGTGCATAACCACTTACATTCAATACATTATTTTTGTTTCTACATACATCTTTTGCCTGCTTAAATCATGTGACGTGAGGATTGTGGGAGCCTATAAACATTACCTGCTGACTTAAAATGCAACCTGATATTCATACACACAGTTATGTGGATGGAGTAGATAACAATCTGGATATTTAAGTCAGACGGCGATACGACAAGTGGATCACACTCATTATAGAGAAAAGATGAAGTCTGCAGTTTGTGGGTATTTTCCTACCGGTAGCATT
Source organism: Thalassoma bifasciatum (assembly GCA_008086565.1). Classification (NCBI taxonomy): domain Eukaryota; kingdom Metazoa; phylum Chordata; class Actinopteri; order Labriformes; family Labridae; genus Thalassoma; species Thalassoma bifasciatum. The sequence goes on from RPOG01001500.1 coordinate 49,453, forward strand.
GGTTTACTGTTACAGCTTGCCCAGTGGCTGTTTGTGATTACTGGCTTTAAGAGAGGGAGACTAATATAAAGCAGTCTGTTGGGAATAAACACAATACACTCTCCTGACAAACAATGAGGACTGTGTTCCACTTTTTCCATCCCGCTCTGGGCGATGTAGCTTTCTGGGATCATTGCCCAATAGAAGTTAAGAGAAAACACCAAACAGCACTGCACTGTTAATTCAATCACAATCAATTAATACATAATAACTAACATCATATTTTGGTTTTATTTGCAACACATTTACAGAAGTTGTGACGAGTTGGTGCATCTGAAAACTATAGAGCAGTTTATCTAATCTGAGTCATCAGCCTGAAAGTTTCCCAAAAAGAAATGAATGTGGGAAACCTTAAATACAGCCACACTATCAGTCCTAGAAGAAAACCAGACGTGGATGTAAGATGTTTACTGAAAAAACATTAAAGAAAAGATATTGTTAGGTCTCGGTTCCCATGGTGCAGAAAGAACGAGCAAAGTTGTTTTAAGCTTTAGGTAAAAACACCACATGTACATTTGAAGTTAAGACTTGGTTTCTAGAAATCAAGAATGATAATGCATCTGTTATCAGCGTGTTGGTGGAATAAATCCAGCTCTATCAAAAAAGGGTCGGAAACTGAGCCAGGGACTTTCAGGTAAAAGAGAGAGGAGTCTTCACTAAACTCATTTAATTTCATTTAAAACAACACAAGCTCAATTCTCTGTCATTGCATTATTAAAACACACTTAAAACTGAGCAAATCTATCATAAAACTATCAAATGTGACTGTTTGATGGGATGAAGCAGGTGTCAATGTGTATATATTTTGTTGCATATATTGTAGCAACCAAGAGGTGGGCAGTGAGTCGGACTTCTGAAGAATACAATGCAGCAAAGGCTCATGAGATTATAAGTGTTGATATTAAAAAGTGATTGACAGCATTTTAACCATGTGTAGTGATGAAGTTAGTAATCTGAAATACTTTGACATGGTAAGTATAGAATAGAGCTCTCTATAAAGTGTTGTGACTGTGGTTGTGGAAAAAACTCCTGCTGCATTAAATCAAAAGCCTCCCACTGCATGATCATCTCTTACCACAAGCATTATTGAGTTATCAATGCAGACACAAAAGCAAAGAATGAAACAGAGAAAATGAAGCAGTGAGTCTTACTTTGGTTGCTCCAGATGAACACAAAGTCATAAGGTCTCTGCCTGCAAACCATCAAGCTTACAGCTTTAATCTGAGCAGTTAGAGCTGCAGTCTGAAGTCTGGCCAGTGATCAAAGCTGTGCACGTTGCATCAAGTGAAAAATCACCTTACTTTCTGTCTGATCACAGCGGTGGAGAACCAGTGGGATTTAGACACAGACTTTCGAGGTAGAATAGAAAAATTGAGTCAGATAAAACTTGTTCAAATGATGAAATGATAGAATACTTAACATCATTTTGTATAATAAGATGACACCCAGCTGTGATTGACTTGACTTGATAAATCCTAAACAAAGTTCTTCTTGCAGCCTGATAGTATGAATGTGTCTCTGTCAGCTGGTGTTACAGTTCAAAGAGTGACCCTGTAAAACAAAGACCTTCAGCTGAATGTGTCAGTGGATATCAAGTTTAAAACAGCTGCTCAAACACAGAGGAAGTCCTCAAAAATATTTTCTGGTTTACTTTCTTTCGTTTCAAAACATCATCAGATAATCATTTAAGAATAATCTAAAGCTGTTGAAAGTCACCACTTAACTTGGTCACTGTTTGAGCCAGAATGATTTCTGCCCTTTTCATGCTTTGGATTGAAGAAACAGACTAATGTTGTCTTGGTCAAAGATTTTACCAAAAGCCCAAAAATGCCACTGGCACGATCTAAAACCAGCACAGACTGAATATCCTCAACAGTAACAGGCTAACTGATAATGCCAGTCTGTCCATCTGTCTCCTTCTATGGTGTCACGTGTTAAATGGCTTTTATTGTTGTCTTACTGTCCTCTACTGGTTCAGCAATGTACTGCAATTACTTTTATTTTTCCTCCATGTATCACTGGCGTGGGGGTTTAGAGAGACTGTATAGCTGAATGGATACATTTCAGACAAGAGTTATCAAAGGGAGTAGAATTCTCAGCTGCAAATTATTCAGAGTTATAAAACGGACAAGTGAAAACCTATAAGTGTAGGTCTCCTCCCGAAAGTCGTAAGTCCAAAAATGTTCTCGACCAGCTTTGAATAGCTTTTCACCTTCATAACAAAAATTACAAGATTGCTGCTCTTGTCCAGTCGTGCAAATTTCTGGCTCCACAAATGCCAACTAGAGGCTTCAGAATAACTTCACTGATTATCGTGTAAACAAGAATACAGCTGAAGATGTTGCATTATTCCACCATGACTCAGGGACTCAGGAAACAATACTTTTGTTTGCTTAGATATGCAAAACACCCATGAGTGACTTCATTCAGAAACCTCAAGGTATGATGATTTCACTCTGACCATGCTGTGTTTGTTTAAGCCGTAAAACTAACAGTCATTTCATCTGTTTAGTCACTGAGTGGAGCTTTAACTTTCAGCCTTGCTTGCTAAAACTAGAAGGTCAAGATGTTTCCTGAATTTCTTCATTTGAAATAAATGTGCATGAAGTGATGAGGCAAGAGCAACCAATCACAAAGCACATCCCCTGAGTCTGCTTTTCCCTTATTTATTAGTACATTACATTCTTTGAGGAGATGAAACCAGCAGATGGGGTTTGATTCACGGTGACTTTACGGTCATTAAATGATACGTAGTTGATTTTTTTTCTCCAATCAGGTTAAAACCTTGACTTAAAGCCTTTACAGAATCCATCAGGTGGTAATGTCATTTTTTTTCTCCCAACATTTACATATCAGCTCTGCAGGCTGCTGAATACTTCCATTAATCCTCAGAGCACTGTGAATATGTGTAACATAAGCTGCAGACATCCAGGGAGAAAGGCTGCTTATAGGAGCTGTCAGACAGACTTAATGCACCTCCGTCTCTTAAAGCCATGACGCAGATGGACACGCTCCAGAGAACAGAGGTGAACATCAGCTGACTCACATCTGCTCTGGAGAAAGTCCACGCACGTAGCTGCCTGACATGTGCGCTGGTTTAAATCCAGGTGTGTGTCTGAACTGCACACTTTATGTATGGACTCCTTAAGCTCACTAAAAAACTGAACACTGCACACTGAATTTGACTAATAGAGATTATGAGTAGTTAGACATTTTAGTTTTGTGTGACGGTGTCTGAAGAGCTCTGAAATGTCACTTTATTAAAGTTGTAATGTCATGAGTTTAGAGTGGTAAAAAACAGGAGTAATGTCACAGGATAAAAGTCTTAATTTTATGGAGATGTAGTTGTAATGTCATGAGACTAAAACTTTGTGCCACAACAAAAAATGTAATGTTACAATCTAAAAGTCATAAACGTTTTGAGGAAAAAATTGATATTTTATGGGAATACAATTGGAATGGAACAAAATTAAAGTTTTTGTTTGAAATTTTTGTCTTAATTTGGCAAGATCAAAGCCATACTGTTACATGATTAAAGTTATGAAGTTACACCAAGATAAATTGAAATAATACACAAAAATGATGTAATCTAATGAATTGAGAGTACTCAAGTTACAGGAAAAAGCAAATTTTTCATGAGAATTCAATCATTTTGTGTAAGGATTGAAGTCTAAATACTATGGAAAAGGAAGTTATAATATTTGTCCGATATATTTATTATAATTATGAGATTAACGCATTGACATGATGAGAATAAAAGGCACAATGATCCAAGACTAAAGTTGGTTTTGCGACATTTAAGTTGTGATGTCATAAGAATAAAGCTGTAAACTTGTAGCATTTACTTTACAGGTCTGCAAACTTCATGAGAATTATGTAATAATAAGAAAAACTTTTTGAAATATATCTATTTGATGTTTTCCCCAAATTTCATGACAATAAGGTGAAAATTAGCATGTAACTTTTTTACAATAATTTCCAAATTTAACTGTAAGTTAACTATAATTGGCACTGTTTCGTTCAGTTTCTTCGACATTTCCTTCAAATTTCAAGGTTAGAGGGTGAAAGTCAGTGGATAATTTACAGATAACTGTGGACCTAACTTCATATTACTCAAAATGTGTTCAATAAATCAGCAGCTTTTTATCATCTGCTTCTCTGGAAATAGCTAAATAATCTCTGAATTTGGAACTACTCTCCATATATTTGTGGTGAATTGTTACTTGACTAAAATAGATTATTTGCTAATTTGCCTCTACTTACATTGATATTCAGAGGATATTTCATAGATTAAACTTGCTTAAGATTGAATTCAGACATAATTTAAGAGAAGCTATGTGCCAATTTTTACACAATTATTGTGAAATTTTGGGAGATTTTCAAATAAATAAGGTTTGTCGATTTTTTACCTAATCACAATGAAATATACGGACCTGCTAAGTGTTTCTGTAAACTTTTACATTTGAGCTGAAAGAGGAGTCAGTTTTATCAAATCCATGTTTCTCTAAGCAGTTACTGACCTGAAGGACCAACTTGTGAAAAGATTCAGGTCACAGTCTCCTGAGTTGAAAGATTTCAGTATAAGGTGTCCGGATTGCAGGACGACTTGTTCTCATCAGAATCAGGTTCTAGTTCACATTTGAACTGATTATGGTTGGAAAGTGGTATCAACTTTATCAAATCTATGTTTTTCTGAGCAGTTATTGACCAACCTGTGAAAGGATTTGTTGTGATTTCAGCCTGAGCATAATGTTCTCCTCCCCTGCGTTAGTTCACCTGATCACTGGACCAGAGATGTCAGCCAATCAGCTGCAGGCACACTGTTGATGGACAGTTTGAAGCCTTTCTGCACGTTTTACTCTGTAACTGATGAGATTCTAAATGAAGAAAAACACAGTAAAAAATCGAGTAGAGGGACTGATTTTGATGACTACAGAAAGTTGCTCAAATATAGAAACTTGAGTAAATGTACAAAACCCAAAACCAGTGAAGTTGGCATGTTGTGTAAATCGTAAATAAAAACATAACACAATGATTTGCAAATCCTTTTCAACTTATATTCAGTTGAATGCACTGCAAAGACAAGATACTTAACATTCTAACTAAGAAACTTTACTTTCTTTTGCAACTAATCATCAACTTAGAATTTAATGGCAGTAACACATTGAAAAAAGTTGGCACAGGGGCATTTTTACCTCTGTGTTACATCACCTTTCCTATCCAAAGTGGTGACCCTCGCCCCATCATTGTTTGTGAATGACTGAGCATTTCAGGGCAGCTGCTTTTATACCCAATCATGACACCCACCTGTTCCCAATTAGCTTGTTCACGTGTGGGATGTTCCAAATAAGTCTTTGATGAGCATTCCTCAACTTTCTCAGTCTTTTCTGCCACTTGTGCCAGCTTTTTTGAAACATGTTGCAGGCATCAAATTCCAAATGAGCTAATATTTGCAAAAAATAAAGTTTATGATTTACAAAACGTGCCAACTTCACTGGTTTTGGGTTTGTAATTAGTTGCTTATGCCCCTGGTTATCATCATGGTTATGAAAAGAGACTAAATTAAAAAAAAAGACAATAAACTTTTGTGGTCTTCACAGCATTGTAACCACTTTCTTTCTAAAAGCTCCGAGGTTGATTTATCTTCTCTTCTGGAGTTGGCAGGATTGAACTGCACCGCCTTATTCTCTCTGCAAAAAAAGTCAAATTCTTTGTGATCAATTTCACTATTTTGGATCCTTTTTTGCTTTCCAAACCTTGCAGATTTTTGTCACACATTAAATTTGAAGCTCTTATTTGTGTTGCTGTTCTTGTGTTTCTTGCTTTCATGAGACAGTTTTTCTCCAACGTAAGTCTTTCTCGTGCATGACTCAATTGAAAAGTGTGTGTTTTTGTTTGTTTCGCAGTCGTAAACCTGTGAGACAGCTACAGGCATTGATGGTGAACAGAACCAGGAGTGTTATGGTCTCCTCAGGAAAAGAGGGTGGAGGTGGAGAGCCCTTTGCCAAACTTGTGGGGAAATACATGGCAAGACTGTGAGGAGGACTGCAGTCATGATGTGTAATCATGGATGATGCAATGTTTTAAAATGCGGGCAGAGAGTTCATTCAAGAAGTCAGCCCGGGTCCTGGGCATCACTGAGGCTGACACACTTCCAGAGCAGATGGTGAGCACATTGGATCACGTGGGAGGCAAAGAGAGAGAGATGCTTTTCAGGAGATTGTGGGGACTAATAAACTCAAACAGAACGAACAGTCATGCTACTTTTTGCTCACACAGGCTTGGACTGCTCATCAAGCTTGTAACAGAGAAGATCCAGGCTGAGCAGACAACTTGAGAGAGACAGGAAAGGTGAGGAGGGAGAGAGTGACCAGGGGAGTAGCCGTGGAATCCTAACCAATCACAGCGTGCCCAACACACTCATTGGAAAAAAGGTAATTGGCCGGTCTTGGGACTCACTTTGATTAAATGAATTTATGTGACACAATGAAATCACGTTCCTCATGTGAACAAAAATAACTCTTTGAATGAACTTGAAAAATCATGGAAGGTATTTTCACGTGATTAAATGACCCTGCTGTAAATGGGTTAATCATGCAGGTTTCACAAAATGCCTGTTCAAATTAAAGGCTAATTCAAAACATTTACTGTAATTTTCATCAAGAGTCCGACAGTAGAAAATAACATTTATTGATATCCTTGACATCCAATCTATGCTGTAGATAGCTGGACTAAGCCATGAGGCATATACACCCCGTCCATACAAGAGCAAAGACAGCCTGTGCCACTTATGTGGTATATCCATGTACAGCAGGATCTCATGTCCACTGTGTGCCCTCCTCACTCACGGTAAAATGATAGCAGTTAAATTGCTTTAAATGGAGTGGGACCCAAGCCTTGTAAATAAGTTCAATCAACCCAAATAAATGCATCAAGTTGAACTACCAAAACGACGGAATGCTAAAAGCCATTTGATTGCATGGAAATACTTTCTTATTGTTTTTTAAGTTCATCCAAAGTTAATTTTTTCTATGCACGTGACTTTGGGTATTGACGACAGTAAGTGGAAGAAGCTCTCCTGAGCAGCGGTGATAGTTCAACTGGTGCTAGATTAACTGGTGACAGTCCAGAAGGATGCTTTGGAGGTGTACCCATGCAGGACTGGTCGTCTGGAAATGAAAACACAGGAATAAAATGTACTTCGACAGTTTTATTTAACTGTTAAAGACACTGTGAGGACTTTCTAGGTGAACTTGAAAAAGTCTCATTTCTAGGTATATGCCTGATCATAACCCACAGTCTTCCCTTATCAAGACTGGACGGGTCTGATTGAAATGGATTATATTACAGGACACCAAAGTGGTATGCTGGCTGATGAAGTCTTACGCTTCCTTTAAAGGGTGGATCAATGAACCAAGAACTAAATTTAGATCCTAGTTCCAGCACATGAAGAAGCACATAGCTCCAGGGAGCAATCCGTGCAGTTGAAAAGCACCTTTTTCACAACTGCCAGCTATAAACGCAGCGATCAGAAAAGCCTCAACATGAGCTGAATTTACCCTCTGTACATGTTTTCATGTACAGTGAGTAAAAATCTACATCAAAAATTAAAAAAACACGCCTAAGTGTTTGAGTAACCATCTGCTGTTCTCTTAAAAACCTGGTGAGAAATGTCTCAGTCATTAAACAGATCAGATTTTTTCCCTGTAGAAATCTTTTCTCACCCAGCTTCACTGAAACAAACAAATAAACAAACAGAGCTCTGGGCAGGAAGCCTTACATGGGAATCTGTGCTCTCTAAAATAGCCCCCCCTGCTCGCTTAGCACACTATTGCGTGAGGGGATTTTATGTGAGAGATGACATCAGCCCACTGAGAAATACCAGGAATTCTGGGAGAGTGAGTCTCGTGTTAAAGCTGTCCTCTGAGTGATGACAGAGCAGCAGGAAACCTCTCTAATATGGTTTATCAGGAAACGTAGGAAATTTATAGTCCCCCGTTATTCAACCATTAGTCTGCTCAGCTGACTGATCCAGCGTCTGTGTGAGTCCAACATCATGTGGCGATGGATGAACAACAGAGGCTGGAATGCAACATTGTTTCCTTCCAGTTTTGTATCATGACTGGGGTGTGTGAGGCTGGGAATGTGGAGTCAAAGCCCCCGAGCACGAGTGTTAGCTCACATAGTTTGCTACTGTAATATCTGCAGCAGTGAGAGGGGGGTGAAGATAACATTCATCACCTGCTGCCAGTTTGTTTCATGTTGTTGTAGCATTACCGCCCCTCCCATGATAATGGACATCGGCTTTCATAAATAACATTCATGCATCCCTATCTCTAACAGGTCCTTATCAGCCTGCTACAATAGGCTTCCCTTTAAAGCACAGGTAGAGGCTCTGTGTGCGCTGATAAAATGCTCCTGCAAAATAAATCTGCTGCTCCATTATGGGTAGAAAAAACAAGAGAGATAAAACCCTGAACAGTGTCTCCATCATTTTCCTGCTGGGTGAGGAAACAAATTGGAGGAAAGATTGTGGGATCTACCTCCTGGGCAGCAGGATGAGCTGGACACTGACTATTAGTGAGTGTGTCTGCGTGTGTCTGTGTGTGTGTGTGTACAATCACCACCTCTGGATGAGTTGGGAAATAAACCCAGAGCATCAGAGCGTGAGTTTAGTTTTAATAGCCATTTTAACACTCAGAGTACAAAAGGAAGGAACTATGCTGGAAACTTCAGAAGAATACTAAACACAAAGATAACGGTGTTCATAAACCTGACAGGAGTTGGAAAAATGGCCATTGCTGTTAATTTGATGCGGTGCATTTTTAGGGAGTTGATATCCCTCTTGCATGTATCTAAACATCTCTCATTTCTGGCGATAAATATGTCTTATGAGTGCAAATATCATTTTTGAAGAATCAGAAACATAAGCTAAGAAAAGAGGGCTTTTTTAGATCCATTTCTTATCTTCTGTCTTTGCTCACCCAGTCCCTAAAGAGGAAAAGTTTCCAGGTGGTGTGTGGCTGGCTGTGAAGAGCCTAGGGTCAGATTAAGAAGGGTACATTGTGACACTGCTCTTAGAAAAATGACATTTCTGTACTTAAAGGGACTGTGAGGAGTTTCTGACTTGCTTCCTATGGTGTCATGTCTATTGTACTGTTTTCCTACTGCCCTCTACTGGTCTATAATTGTAGTGCAAGAACTTTTTTTTGCTCCAGATGTCACTGGCCTCACTGACCTGCAAAAAACTGAATCTAAGCAAGTGTTCATGTTTCAATACAGGTAAAAAATGTGTTTTCAGTCTTGATATGAGCCATATTTACTGGACCAGTTCTGAAAAAATGTCTTGTTTCAAGATATTTAAAGACAAAAAACCTGTCTGAATTGCTTGTAACATGGAAAAAAATGGCAATGGGTAACAAAAGTTTCTTGTATCAAGACATTATTCTAATCTCAAAAAACCTGATGCGTAAATTTTTTGGAAATCTATTACAAGCAATTCAGACCTCATTTTTGTCTGAATATCTTGAAATAAGATGTATTTCTGGATTTATCAGTTCTATGTGGCTGATACCAGAGAAAAAAGACAATTCTGATTAAATTTAAGACAAACACTTGCTTACAATTCAGTCTCTGCTGTACTGAGTTGCATAATCTTAAGGCGACTGCGGGAAAAAGATGCAACAATAAACCACAGGAACTAATTTAGTGAATGAACTTCTGATCCAAAAGCACCTTGACCCAGGTTGCTGCTTTAGGACTCCAACCTTTGGACAATGGCCCCAAAAAGGTTCCACAAGTTCATTTTTGTTTTTGATGCACCAAAAAAGACAAGCATTAAAAAAGTGAATGATTTTTATATCTGAAGCCATACAGCCATGGTTTACAATTCATTGTGAACATACATGTATGAAAATAACAAAATGAGTCCTTTGGCTTCGCTTCCAATCCAGGTTAGCATGATTCGCCATCATCATGTGTATGACTTTATTTTGATATTACATGAGGCTGAAGTCTGCAGCTACGTTTCTTCTTTACTTTGGGTTTTTGTCTTGCAGAGGCACAGCTGCTGTTCTCCCTCAGGAGATCGGTCACTGTGATTGGTCACGCAGCTTCCCGCTCAGCTCCTGCAGCTCTGTGATGAGCTGCTCCAGCGCAGCAACGCCGTCCTGCAGCGCAGCGTGAACCTGACCTGTGGCCACATCAGTGTGCATTTGCTGAAGCAGAGAAACAGAGAAAATTTAAAACATCAGGCTGTGAAGGATCACATCAAAAATATGGTTTTTACCCAGCTGAAACTTTTGAATCCTGTGACGGTGACAACTCTTGAGCTCATTATGAAAAAAGTCATTTTTGATGGACAGTGCAATCGTGATTTTGATTCATATTAACTGTATTTAAATTGGTAAAAAGAATGAAAGTTGATTTTATTGTATAGTTGCAGAGTAATACAGATCCTTCAGTTGGTAGTGCTTATGACAGCGTCAGCTGTCAGAGCTTTGTGATGGAGTCAAACCAGAAGTGAAAACCAGGCTTCAGTGTGGCAGCAGTGGGTGAGAAATGAAACCCTTTTCATTTGTTTTCACTTTTGTCCTCACCAAGCTGACAAACAAACACCTGCTGCTCAACAGTGAAACTCAGACTTAGAGGCAAGTTTTAGATTTATGAAGACGACACATTGGATCTGAACGTTATGTGTCAATTTTTGTCCCTCGCAGACATTAAATCAGCATCATGGATTCATGGTAAGTGATGTCATACAAGGGGGTGTGGCCTTACAAGAAGAAGCAGCATGATTGTCTCTGGTGGACTGTACCTTGGCTTTGGTGGCCAGACTCTTGAGGCTGAGGCGAGTTGAGGAAAGCATCTGAAGAGCTTCTTTTGGGTTACTCTTCTTCTCACTGCAACTGATGGTCACTGAGAAAGAGAACGAGGAAGATTTACAAAATTATCAGTGCATTAAATAACAATCAAAACCAGCACAGGCTGGATATCCTGCATGCTAACAGGCTAACATTCCTTACTTTCCACAGTCTAGTCTGATGTCTTTGCACCAAAAAAACAGCTGTATCAGGTCTCAGTGTCCTCTTCGTAGTCAACTCTGTTCTCTCTGTGAAAGGTTTGCTAAACATTGTGAAACTATAACTCCAGGTCACATACTGTACCGCTCCTGTTGCTCACATGAAAGTAAATGATTACACGCAGCAAAAAAAAGGAAAGGTTTTTCAGTAGTCTATCGTGCTACTGCAGTCTTTGTGTGAACAGGAGGGTTATTGGCTACTGTACATGTCAGAGCTGATGGCCGAGATACGAGCCGGTTAGGGAGCTTTTATGTAACCGCAGCTGATGCTACTAGCCAGTCAAGCAGAGAGCACTTCTTGTAAATCAGGCTCTCCTGGCATCAAATCTCTGTGTATCGAGATTGGGACACTTCTGTCTTGTAGCCAGAAGTCTAAGAAAACAAAATATGTCAATGTCTGCAACTAAGGTACTGCACATAAAAATGCAGGACTGGCTTCAGCTTTCCATGGTGACATTTTTGAATGAAGTGAGTGGTCTTTGTTGTTGCCTCACTGCCCTCTACTGGTGAAATGGTGTAGTGCAATAACTTTCATTTTTTCCTGCTTCACTGGGCTGACTTATGCTCTTCACAGGACTTCAGACCTGGCAACCCAGACAACAACAACAAGTCATTTATTTCCCTAAGGAGTGGTTCTGGCCAAGGAGCAACTTGTGTAGGGCTTTGTACTGTAAATGTGTGGGTGCTGTTTCCTGGAGAAAAAAAAATCCTCTCTTGCTGTCGATAAACAGTGAAACATGTCAGTCACTGTCAGTCTTTTCTGTTGAAAAAGTTACAGAAAAGTTGTTCCATAGGGAGCTTTCAATCATGTGACCATCACAGCGGTTTTAAGCATTATAACTTGGAAATCAAATTGTCAATCTTGTTGCTGATTGTCAAGGGGTTTTTTTGTGGATCATGAAAAGGCATCACTTTTCATTTAAGTTTGTGTCATGACTATTCTAATCTCCTCACAATGATTTTCAAAGACATCAGTTCAGTTCAGTTCCACTGGTGACTGAACCCCACAGTCATGGATGAATGATTGAACCACCCATCGTTGCACCTCCTGCTCTTTTAACCCCACATCAACTGCACATTTACTGCTTTAGACTGCAGGTTCATCTAAAAATAAGAAATTAGTGTCATGTCGAGTTCATTAAGATCATATATTTGACTAACTGTGGTCTCCATCCCTTTTTTGATCTGCCTCTGTGAAAAAAATCTGTCAATCAAACTATCCTCTGCTTGACTTATAACTATTTTTATCACAAGTACAGCTCTGTGTGTCTCAAAGAAGAGTCTTTAACTCAGCACTCATGGTGTCTTTTCAGACAGCAGCTGGCCAGATGTTCTCCAGGACTAAAAAGTTCATTTGTTTTTTTTCTGTAGGCAATTACAAAAAATAAGATGTAATTGTCACGTCTTGGTGTATTGTGGGGAGTTAAATCACTTCTGTGTGGTGAAGTCTTCACTAAAAGTGGGCTTTGTGCGCCTGAGGTCCCTGGTGGACTGGGTTTGAATTGAATAAATTGTGGGTTTGGACAGCCGTCAGCGCTGGCACGTTTCCATGGAACGCATCAGCAGAGTCCCCAAGTCTGCAATACCAGAGGAGTTGGGACATTTCAACACAGGCCTCCTCTCCCACATGGAAGGAAAACTGTCTGCTTCCTGTCTCCTGCTTCCCGCTCTGCCTCCTTGGCCGTGCCGCCGCTCTTTGCTTCAGCGGTGACTGTAAAGGTCAAACTGATTTATGAAGACACTTCCTTTCTGCTCGGCTTTATCTGTCCTCTGCTTTCTTTTCCTTGGGGTCTTGTGACAGACTCTGGGTGTGTTTCAGTAATGTGAAGTCCAGGATGAGATACTGGGGCACTTATCTGTCTTCTTTTTCTATTTTTCTAAACTCAGCCCTTATTTTAAACATGCAACATGTTCCAGGTCTAAAGAGAAACAGAAGTGACAACTGCAAAGTTATTCTTCAGGATAAATGTGACCAAGTGAGAGTTACATCAAAGTGTAAATACAACTGAAAACATAGAGTCAAATTTTCACAACACTCTGACTTCATTTACAACATTTTCATGAATGAAGTCTACATTTGAAGAGAATGTTGAAAATTAGTTTTGAAATTTAAGTCAACAGATGATGTGTTGGAGGGACGGGCCTCAAACATCAAGGTCTGCCCAGAGCTCAACCCCCAACAGACTCCAGAGCGCTGGCCAATCAGAGTGAAGGGGGTTTGTGGAGAAGGGGGCCTTAAAGAGACAGAGGCTGAAGTATGTTTTTGTTTTTTTTAAATAGTATGAGATGGTGAAACCAGAGGGAGGAAACAGAGAGTAAAAAAAAAATAAAAAAATCCCTCCTTAAGTTTTAGACTCATACACTTTGAGTAATATTGGGATTAAAACTAATTTGAAAATTCCCTTCTGGGATTAATAAAGTATTTTTTCATATCCTTCATTTCAGAACTGATCATTTACAAAATCATACCCTTTTTTTAAAATCTTGTCTTGCTTTTTAGTTTTCGGCTCTATCATCCATAAAATGAAAACACTAACCATCTGGCTGAGCCATAACATCCATGTCACTGTTTACTAGTTTACAACCCCATACAATGCTCATATTAGTGTGCGACACATAAGTAACTAGTATATGTTTACAGCTTAACCTATAGCTTTATGCTCCTTGAAGTTTTCTTTTAGTTACTTAAGTGTGTGAACGGAAGAATAAACTTCAGCTTTCTCCTATCTTCAAAATAGCATGCACTAGATGTTGGTCAAAATATAAATTGAGGTCGTCCAGACTCTGAAGGAGTTTATAATCCAACAAAGGCAATATTAATAATAATGATAATAAGAAAGGGTTTCTTTTCATCTTTTAAGTTGTTGCTTTTCTTAATAGTGGGAAACACAAAAGAATAAATCATGGATAGATCAGGACAAACCTGTAGCTGATTTAGATTTTAGGCGTTTTACAAACCAAGCACATGAACCCAAACAAGTTGTGTCCTCTTCCTGAATGCCATGTAGCTCCATAATTATCCTAAACATTAGACGAAAAACTCATCAGTTTAGTCCTTTCCCTCATCTTCAGAGCTCCAATCTTTGCTCCTCTGGCTCATAACGTTTGTTTTCACATCTCATTCAAACTGAACTCATACCATAATTTACATGTAAACACAGTTTTCTGTTTATCAGTGCTACACATAGATCAAAGAAAAACAGCATCAGCGGCTTTTTCACTGCTATGATTGATTCATTACCAGTGTCTTTTTATTTCATCTGTTCATCAAAAGCTGTGGGTGGGGAACGAGAAGTGTTCAGAATAAATGTGTGTTATGTAATGCTTATTTGTTATTTATTTTGTATTTGTCCCTGTTGGACCTCATAAAAAAAGAAGACGCTGCATTTCCAGGGTCTGTCACTTCAGATCCATTTAATCCAATACTGCAGAATAAACCCATTTATATAAAAATCCAATTTTGATTAGCTTGTATGCAATGCTGTGAAAAATAAATCAAGTTTAAGTGAAAGAATTGAAGCAGCTGAAATGTAGTGATAGTGAATTATGTAAACACGGCCTGACAGGTGAGAGAGCTGGACCATGAGGTGAGTTCAACATGTAGAGGCTTTCCTTGAGTGTGTTGGCAGCAAAAAGCCTGAAACTACAGTTAAAGATGAGGTCATGAACTGTCTGCTAACTCAGGCTCTCTGTAGTGGAAGTCGCCACACTGGTTGAAAATCCTTAACAAAAACCATCCATGATCACAGCTCCCTGCTGCCTCTAATAACAGTCTAATAGTTAAAATCTGAGGAATGATAAACCAATATGATGCAGGATTAAACAGTAACTTGATGAACCAAGGTGAAAAAGAAGACTGTCCTGGGATACAACAAATCAAACCTGACGTTTTTACAGAAATCATGGATGATGTGTCCTCTACTCTACAGAGAGGAGGGATCACCAGACTTGTAATCAGCTCATAATTCAAAAGCCTGCATCCCATAGTGTTCATAGCATGAGCATCTTACACGTTATTTCTTTTAGCTTCGGCCTCTGCTAGTGAGGTTGGATTTTACCTTTAGTAGAACTTCTGTGGAGAGTATGAGAACGATCCACTTTTAGAAACCATGTATTATAAGCAACTAGAAGAACAATGTTTCCATTTGCCACCATCTTGGATTTTACACAACGACAGCCATGCAAATGTTTCACCAATATCTCAGATTCTTAATAACAAAGAGCCTTTATTTTTTCAGTTAAACCACCAATTTCAACTTCAGGGTCAAAGAATCCAATGGTACCAGTTGCAGATGTGTTGAGACATTTTTGACTGTAGTTCTTGCAAATATTCAATTATTTCTAGTTTTATTCTTGTTTAAAAAAATTACACATCTGAATTTTTCTTACTTGATTGGCAGATTTTTTAAAAGTTATTAAGTCATAGATTCCACTTTTATTCAATTCTGCCTTATTTTTGATGATTTTTTAAAGATATCAAGGCACCATTCAGGTCTCAAAGATTAATGGACACTTACTTGGTGAAACGTTCAATGAAACAGACACAGTAGGTTTGTTGTCGAATCTAACTTATTTATGATGATATAAGTGGATTCCTTGGCCCAGAAAACGATGGATTAGCTTCCAAAATGATCCTATAATTTTATAAGAAAAGATATATGGATAAGATATCCTTTATTTAATCCCCTGTTGAGGAAATTCAATTTTAAACTCTGAAAAAAAATCATGTTATATACACAAACACACATGCACAAATAGCACTTTGCACACAAACATGCACTGATGGAGAGTTACAGAGTGAAGGAGCTGCACCATCAGCATGCACCCTGAGCAGTTGGGGGTTCAATGCCTTGCTCAAGGGCACCTCGACAGTGCCCAGGAAACTACGCTGACACCTCTCCAGCATCAGCTATCTCCAGCTATCATGTAATTTTGAAGCTAATTTATTGACATAAACCTTTTTTTTTTTTGCGGAAGCCAATTTGTAAAATCTAATATGGAGGTCCAGTAGGTATGAGGGTAAATAGAAGCATTGTTTTTCTGCATGCTCGTAGAATGAAGCTACAAAAAAGTATAGTTTTGATTCTCTCCACAAAAATCTGGTGAAATTACATAGTGAACTTGACTTTGCTGAGCAGTATAAGACGCTTCATGTTGTTCTCTGTATGCTGACCATGTAAAGTGTTGCTCACATGAAACCTTGATGACTGAGAGTCAGATAGAGGCTGAGAAACAGGAGTCCTGAGGGTGTGTGTGTGTGTGTGTGTGTGTGTGTGTGTGTGTGTGTGTAAATGTATGTACTAGGCAAGTGCACATGTCACACAAACAGCGTGAGAGGAAAGCGACAGAGATGAGGGAGCAGCAGACACCACCAGACTACACTGCCTCTCTCTCTCTCTCTCTCTCTCTCTCATGATGTTTAATTCAGCGCCACGTTTCTCCCTGAAATGAAAAAAACATCTGGGGACTGTAGAGATTAACAACTAAACTGGAATCAGAAACACATCTCTCCCATTTACCAGCCACTCCTCCTCCCTCCATCCTTTCATCGCCTCGGCCCCTCAGGGAAACTTGGCTGATTGGTTTGGTTAGTGGAGGGTCACACAGCCAAGGGCAGAGAAGAAAGTGGTCTTATTGCTTAAATTTCACAGGAAGGTTTGGTCTCTTACCTATCAGGGGGTGGGAAAACACGAGGTAACGCCAATAAAAGCGCAAAAGAGAGTGAATCTGTCGGAGTGTGATTCTTCATCTTTACACTGACTTATATCAATCCTGCAATACATTCAGTCTGATCTTATCAAAGCACCATCACATCCTCCAACAGCTGTGGAGTGTCACTGTTACAGGAAGCTACATCATTGTCAACCCAAACAAGTGAACTTTGCAAAAAAGAAAGATGATTTTTGTAAAAATTGGGATTTTCCCCACTGTTTGGTTTACAAGCAAAACCCACTTTCATGTACAAATAAAGGATTTAAAGAGGGGGTATTCTACTTTTCCTTTTTTAAAACATGGATGTAAAGTGACTCAATGTTCATCCTCAACACGTGCAGATTTTCATACTTTTAAATATTCACATGTTGTAGAAATCCCTAAATCTGTATGAACTGATAAAAAAACACTCTGCTCTAAGAAAAGAACATGATCTTCATGAGACGTGTTGAAATAATGATTCCATCAAAAAAGGATCTCCTGACAGTCTATGAGATGTTAAAGCCGTGGACCTCAAACACCAAGGTCTGCCAGTAGCTTTGCCCCTTAAAAGTCTCTTAAGTGCTGGCCAATCAGAGTGAAGGGGGTTTGAGGATTAGAAAGCCTTAAAGAGAAAGCAGCTAAAATGAAGTACACTGCAAATAATCTTGCACTTGCCTAAATTTAAAATCTTACCTAAAGACATGCTTAATAAAATATCTTGTTTTAATGTTTTTTTTAAACTTATTTTTAGCATTTAAAACTATGTTAGATCTCAAAAAAAGCATGAACGCTTCAATTTTGTCTTAATTAGTCTGAGAATCCTAAAATGAGTGTATAACTGTTAAAACAAGTTACTTTAGTTATCTCACATGTAATTTCATAACATTAAAACTTGTTTCAAGATTTAGCTCTACCTCAAGTTGCTTGATTTAGGAATAACACACAAAAAAAATCATCTTTTTAAGACGCAGTTTATTTAGCAAACAGCTAAGACTTTTACAAACCCATGCTCAAAAATCAAGAATTATCTTAATCATACTTCTCTAATTTAAGTAGTTTTGACTTTGAAAAAGTGATATTTTTCATTCCATTTGCTAAAATTAAGAATATAAGAAGCATGAAATTAGATTCTATTGCTCATATTCAGTATATTTCACTTAAAATTCTTCTTCAGGAAATTTGTTTTCAAGCATTTTAATCTAAAAATGAGCATTTTCTTCTTGTGTCAAGATCTGAGAATACTTACAAAGGCCATCTTGTTTTTAGATTTATCAATCTTATTTCAAGATTTCTAGTCAAGTGAAATTATCTTGCTGCATGGACAGATAATTTCACTAGTTTTAAGATATTTTTCCCTCATATTTAGTATTTTTATATTGTATTCAGACTCCCTTTTTTATAGTGCATTTACAACAGGCTGAAATAAAGGTTTCTGAAACACCTGTGTGAGTAAAACAGTTTTTTTTTTCATCTGTGAACCATGTAAAGCTACTACAGAGGCACAAGTAGGACAGAAGTAAGACTAAAAACAGAAAAACCCCTCTTGAAAGAATCCAGAGCCCGCGTCCAGTGATTGCTCGGTTTGTTGCTGTCGTTTTAGTCTGATGAAACCATCTGTGGTTGTCCTGACTGAATTGGGAAGAGGAACTGTTGGCTGTAAAAGGGCAACTAAACATCTTATTCAAGCATGAGCACACTGACTGAAGAAATTCAGACAGCGACAACAGCACCACCTTTCTCACAGGTTTGAAAAAGAGAAAAGGTCAATGTGTTGTTTTTGTGTTACTGATTAAAAACTTTGGAAAGAAACTAAATTTAACTCTTGGCTTCACAAAAACACACAGAACGGCTTCTTCAGTGTTTTAAAGTTTCCTGAGTTGCAGAATAAGTTCCTGGAGTGAAGACTTGGTTTTGAATTCAGAGTATAAAAATAAACTGTGACTTAACAATAAGTGAAATACAAATCTTATTTTTCTTAAGACTATCAGTTCAAAAAGAGTAAATTATGCTGTCTTCAGGCTTTTCTTTCCCCCTTTGCACCCCTGTAGTAGCTTCCCTATTTTTCTGGCACTGGTGTCATAGAAAAGCCTAAGAGACCTTAGTGTTTGAGGCTCGTCCCTCAAATGTGTTAGGAACCAGTTAGGAGACTCTTGTGCTATAGCCTCATAATTTCAGCAAGTCTCATAAAGATCTTGGGACCATTACGGACAGATTCAAGGGTTTCAACTTCATGAGAACGTAGCAGTTTAAAAAATCTGTATGTTTAGTTTGAGCACCAAGATTTGCTAATTCATACCCATGTTTGAAATATATCTTTCATTCTTTCACTTTTTTTATGTTGAAATATTATTTGCCTTCCTCAAACTTTTTTTTTACACATCATATTGTAAAAAATTGGTTAGTAGTTGTTAGCAAGCCCTGTAAAATTTGCATAATAAAAGTTTAAAAAATAGTCATTTCTCTCACCTTCACCGAGTGTGACGGCTCTTTGGATCACCTCTTTGAAGAGACTGGGATCTTTCTCCCAGCTGCCTTTCTGAACCTCACAGCGGTGCGCCTTGGACAAGAACTGTTGTGCCTGAAAAACCACACACAATAACATCAGTAATGACAGAAATATGTTCTTAAAATATATATGCTTCCTTTTTCAATTCCCTGGCTTTGAGTTTCTAGTTGGTTCAGCTTCACTTCACACTTAATGGAACACGATGACAGCTCATCTCATTAAACTTATCCAGACTCTGAAGCTTTAACACCTGAAGTATAAACATTTTTAATATTTTATGGTATCACTGAGAAGCTGTCGAGGCTCTGCATGTCTGGGTGAAGGAGAAGAACTTTGGATCTTAAACCAGAGATTCACAGCTCACACAAGGAGAGGATGTAATCTATTTGTATAAAAAAACTTATGATAAAGCTTGCTGTTGGAGAGGAAGGTTCAGCTTGAGCCATTATTGTCATTTTATTCTACCTTTCACTGACCAAACAGTCTTGTTGCTGCAGATGAAGCTGAGTGACATCAGTTAAGTTTGTGGTTGTAGGGAATTTAACTATCGACCAGGTTAAGTAGCTTTGGTCACTGTATCAGGTTGCTGTGCGTCTGCTAAAGAGTTGGCCTGCCGTTTCTGACACCAACCTTTTCATTGTCCTCTGGGTCGGCGCTGTGGCCTTCACCGTAGACCAGCGCGTAAAGCCGCCACACCTCAGAGTCACTGCTGTGACGAGAGGTGACGCGCCCCAGGAGCTCCTTCAGTTTGGGTCGCAGAGCTTCCGCCTGAACGCCACGATTGTCCGTCATGTTTTCAACCACCGCTCTCACCAGAATCTGCAGAATCTGAAACATGGGAAGATGTCAGAACCAGAAACGGCCTCAAAAGCACATCATGTGGTCTGATTTTGATGCTTTGATACATGTGATCCTTCCATTAAACAGCTGTACAGCTCATGCTTGCAGAGGCGGGTGAAAAAGAGTAGAGAGTGAAAAGTGTGACTGTTGTCCCCTATAAATTAACACAGTTACATCCAATTGACCATGTACAATGACTGAGACTGACTGAGTGAATCTCAGCGTGATCAGTCCAGGTGAAACATACTTCACTGCCTAAAGCACAGAAAACCTTCCCTTCACAAAGCCATCTAGGAAACAAATATAAAGAAAAGAACAAATAAAACACCACATGAGCTGGTTTGACTCTAATGAATAACTTCTGCACTTCAAAAACTGAAATATTATTAGTAAAATTTGTCTTATTATTCTTGATATGAGCTACATTCCACTGATAAATCCAGGAAAATGTCTCATCTAAAACTATTCAAAGATGAAAAAGAGGTCTGAATTGCTTGTAACAAGTCAAAAAAATCTGCCAATGTGATAAGAAAAAAGTTTCTTGAAATTAGAAAGATGTCTTAATACAAGAAACATTTTTCTTATCCCATTGGCAGATTTTTTGACTTGTTACAAATAATTCAGACCTCTTTTTTGTCTCTAAAAATCTTGAGACAAAACATTTTTGTGATCTGGTCTGGTAAATGTGGCTCAAATCAAGAAAAATAAGACAATTTTACTACAAAAAAGACAATGACTTTCTTAGATTTCAGTTTTTGCAGTGTATGCATCATCTGTGTATCAGCCTGGACACTTTCTACCAGCTTAAAAACAGACCTACATTCTAAAACAGCTCACAAATACATACATTTAGTTTCATTCTGAAGAGATTTTTGGAAAGAAATCAGCATTGTGAGAAACCTTTGGGTCAGGTAAGATTTCATTTCAGTTAAAGCTCAAGAGCTGTCAGATGAGAATGGACACATCTTTGGGGACCCCAAACAAAAACACAAGTCAACTTATGTTTTGATCAAACTTTGATCCTTCACCTCAAGAACTTTTAAAGACACTTCTTTGAGCTCTTAAACCTTCACTCAAGAGTCTGTGAGTGAAGCAGATCTTGTTTTGATCAAATGCAGGAACTTTCCCCAGAAACCAGGGACTTCTTGAAGAACTATGTGCTTTTTGACCGCAGGAACCAGGGTATAAATTTAGTTCTAGGTTAAGTAACACAGTAATTGATCTGGTTTAATAATTCCTAAACAATGGTCTTCTTTGAGCCTGATAATGTGAATGTGTCTCTATCAGCTCCTGGTGTTACAGTTTAAACAGTGACCCTGTAAACGGGAGACCTTTAGCTGAACTTGTCAGTGGATATTTAGTTTGCAACAGCTGTTTCAACACAAAGTCCTCAGGAATACATCCTGGTTTAGTTTTAATTCATGTCAAAATAATCTCAGGAGATATATATTTAATGATGATCTTTAGCTGTTAGAGTGGGACTCATCCTGCTGAAAGTCCTCAGTTAACAGGGTCACTCTTTAGCCTCAAACATCGGTCGATCTCTGGCCTTTTCATGCTTTACACAGTCGAGATCAACCAGTGTTTTGCCAGTCAAAGCTGTTTCAAAAGGCACAAACAGGCTTTTTAAAGCAGCTGTCGCTTTTGAGTGTTGATTCAACAAATCCATCGAAAAAAAGAAAAATTATGACTTAAAATAAAATGTTCCCCAAAATGAAACAACAAAGGCAGCTCCAATGCTAATGATAAATGTTCTTTTGTTACTAAAGAACTGTGTTTTTTTTACACATCCAAAATATCCCACACACTCACTCCAGGTTCAGACAGTCAGTGATTTCCCATCCTGCTTGTAATAAATAATATTAAAAAAAGGACTTGACTTGTGTTTTTTTCCTTGGTGACTCAGACCCGACTCAGACTCCAGGTTTGGTGACTCAGCTACAATACTGATCCAACAATAATCCTCATTAATCCTGAGTAATGACACTCACTGAATCTGAAGCACCAGTAGTTGAAATTCAACTGTTCTTATGATTGGTCTGAGGAGTGGAGAATTTTTCAAAAGGATTTTTTTGTTGTTGGGGAAGCAAAACTAGACAGGAGTGGTGAGGAAATCACTGACAAGACACTGTTTCTGATTTTGATTTTGATGAAGAACAACAGGATCCATTTTCTGAGGCAAATTCAACTGAGACAGAAACGATAAGGACGACACACTGGAGAAAAGCAGTGAATAAACAGCGACTTTGAGTTCAGTGATGTATTCACCACTGAGAGTCAGCGCACGCGGGAATGTTTGAGACGATCAATCAACTCTCATCGACCCCAAGTTCAGCCTCTCTCCCTCCTCTTTCATCTTTAAGACCAGTATTGGCCTCCTGAGCCGAGCTCAGGCTGAAATCTGCTTTCTATAAGTTCCCCATCTCCCAGTAGAAACTAATGAACCATCTGTCGGGCTTCTTCGGCGTGCAGCTAGGCGGCTAAGTGTAACGTCATGTCATCTGTTCACACTTCAACACAGGCTACTGGAATTTGGCTCCTGACCTATCGGGCCATATTTTGTCTTTATTTTCAGGGAAGAAGAGGCCCGAGGTGCTGGAAGGGTAATATCTGCTCCAGTGTTTCTTGATATTTCTCGAGATTAGACTGAGATTACATCCATAAAAAGGACTTTTTTTAATGTGACCCTCTGTGCTGCCGATCACTGTGGAGAAATGTGAAATATTGAGGTGAAAACTGAACGGATGACTTCCTCAGGTTCCTGCTGGATCCTGTTTGGGGGTGAAATGTAGTGGAAAAGTAATCTCCTCCATCTTGAGAAAAGGAGAAGAACATAAATTGCAGATCAGAATTTTCTATAGTGTTCATCTTAAAGTTTACTTTTCTACCACCACAACAATGCAGGAAAAATACTTTTTTCCCAAGAGATAAGACCTTTGTGCAAATCTGTGTGTGAGTGTGTGTGTGTGGCTGTAAGGTTCCTGTGATTCTCTCTCAACCCTGAGAGGCACAAAGCTGATCCATGTGACCCTCAGCTCCTTTGAAATCTATCAGCCAGTCAAAGCACGTCTGTCACCGGCCCTCTATACATTCCATACCAGAGGAATTCATGGTGGTCTCTCTCTCTCTCTGCCATCGTCTCTCCTCCTCTCTCCTCCCACACTCTGCACCGAGGCTAAAAACAACCTCAGGAGGAAAAATATGAAAGGGAACAGTGGAGATCTGATGTTTCTAAAAATGTTCCTATGATCTGATAATGCTGTTAAATGAAATCGAGTGTCAGCGCCGGTTCTGCAAAGCAGCGTTTATAAAGGTGTGAGATGGATGTGAGTAAAAATAGAGAGGTAAAATGGAGCAGTCATTTGAAGTAATGTGACTTTGATGTGAAGGTTCGACAGGTTTGTTCACCGAGCGGACGTGAAGAGAAGGGACGGAGATAAAAACAGATTTCTTCTGGTTCAAAAATAGTTTTGCTTTCTCACATCTGTCCTTTGTGACAAAGCCTCAAAGACTAGAAGTGTTGCTATAATTGGGCTGAAGTATTTTTGGATCAATGCAGACTCAAACATCAGTTACCTGTGCTCAGGTAAGTTCAGGTGAAATGACCTGGATGCTGTGAAACTTCTGCAGCTGACAGCTCTACGGTTGTAAACATGTTCACCTCCTGGAAAACTTAAGTCAGTGATGGGGTTTTGTCATGTGACCTTTTCGTTGAGGCTGCCACCTTAAGTAACACATCACTACACTGCAAAAACTGAAATGTAAGCAATTCATTATGTCTTATTTGTATTAAAAATTGTCTTATTTTTCTTGATTTGAGCCACATTCACTAGACAAAGTCATGAAAATGTCTTATTTCAAGTTATTTAGGGACAAAAAAGAGGTCTGAATTGTTTGTAACAAGTCAAAAAAATCTGCCAGTGGGATAAGAAATATTCACTCAAAGTTTCTTAAAGTTAGAAAAATGTCTCAGTACAAGAAACTTTTTTCTTATCCCATTGGCAGATTTTTTTTGACTTGTTACAAGCAATTCAGTCCTCATTTTTGTCTTTAAATAACTTGAAATAAGACATTTTTCTGGAATTATCAGTTGAATGTAGCTCATATCAAGAATATTAGGAATTTTTTTTACCAAAAATAAGACATAATGACTTGCTTAGAATTCAGTTTTTGCAGTGTGTCAGCTGGCTGAGATAGTAGAAGAATCAAATTGGGAGAAAAGCATATTGTCCCAGCCCTAGTGTTCACACACTGGGCTTTTAGTGGAAGTTTTCCTGGAGGGAAAAGTTCGGTAAAGAGTCACTGAAAAGCTGCTTGTATCCATTCATGCAGAACAAAGAAATGACTTTCAGGAAGAATGTGTGCTTGTGAAACAAAACAACAAATTTTGGGTCAAACACCGAGTGCAGTCTTTTACCTCCACATCTTTGTAGTTGTCCCTGAGCTCCATCAGATGGTGATAGGCCCTGATGGTTTCAGAAAACTCCCCAATGTCAATGCACACGGTGATGAAGTTCTCCCAGATCTGCCAGTGCTCGTAGTTACACTTCAGAGCTTCCTGCAGGGTACGAAAGGCTCTCTCTCTGACAGTGACAGTGATGGGGAGAAGAAGAGCAAACAGGAGGAAAGATCAGAAATCCTGAACAGAGAAACCTAATCAAGTGAACTGAGCTTAAACCTTGGTAAGTCTGAGTTCATTATTTCCAATATGGCACCTGCTAATGATGGGCTTCAAAACTCTGTATCAGAAAAAAAACAGGTGACATGGAAACGTTGACACTTCAACACTTCTTTAAGCTACAACTCTAATGTAACTACACAGATATTTTGATCTTATTGCCGCTTGTTTTCTTAACTTTTACCTTTAAAAGAGACAGTGGTGTCAAATTCAACCTGTTTTATCAAACCTCCTCACAGAGACCTTAGAGATAAAAAGGGCGTTTTCTGAAAGGAGGTTGTGTTAATCAGGTAAAATGAGAGTCTTTCAGCTTCAGGCCTGAGAGCACAGGAGTCTGATGTGAACAAAGAGGAGGGATTCACTGCACATCAGGCTCCATCTGTGTGAACCAAACTTTACAGCCTGAAGAAAATGACCCAAACATACCCGACACTCTCAGCTTTCACAGAGTTCATCTCCTCTAATTTAAGACGTTTTTCTACAACTTTACCACGGCACAGATTTTATATTTGTGTTTCATTTAATAGTTATGCAACATGTACTTTCAGGTGAACTGTTTGGTCAAAAATGATGTGTAATCTCAGTTTTGGTCTGGTCATGGTTGAATCGGTCGTGACACATTGAGGCCCTGTGTTTTCAAGAACTTCAAACATGCAGCTCACAGCAGGAGACATCTGTATTGGACACGCTCGACAACTTGATTTACAGACGTATGTGAAAGAAAGTTTGACCAGGAGGAGGAGAAATTTTCCCTCAAGGTCGCTGTTTGTGTGTTGACATGACTTTAAAATTAGGTAGAGCGTTTTCACGATAAACATATAAAACTACGATGAGCTGTTAAAGCTCCTGTGAGGATATTTCACTGGTTATGAAACAGTCTGAAGGGCTTTGTGGGTCAAACAGAGAAATGTCTTTGTACGACCTACAAGAGAAATTACACAATCTATTAGAAGACGGACAGTTTGACGGAGCAGTGTTTGATGCCTGTGAGCAGAGTGAGGGATCCGTGTCAGAAAAGATGATTAATAACACACTCCTCCACCATCTCGAGCAAAGACAGCAGGATCCAGTGCGTTGTCAGAACACACGACATACACATGTACAAGTCAGAATCAGGAAATGTGAGACCATTTTGCCCACAGAGGGAATCATAATCAACACAAACAGAATTTGCCACAAAAGCTGTAAAGTCATATTCATAGTCAATGTAACATTTCCTGATGGGAAGAAAGATGAAAGGAGTATTCATCAAACATCTATCTAGTCTTTTGTCATCAGTCAAGGCTCAGCTTCTCAAGATTGTGAGGTGAAGCTTGTTACCCAAAAAGATCAAGTGCTAACTTTCTAACGCAACCAGAATTGAGTGACAGGTCACTTAAGGATTTTCATTTTGGTGCATCTCTAGATAATGGACCAAACTGGAGCATCTCTGAGCTGATTGGTTTTCATTCTGCTTGACTTCAAATTTTTCAACTCTTGTGAACAAGTAAATCAAGTGAATAGAGTGTTGAACATGTTGGAAATTTGCAATCATACCACCCAATTTACATAATTCTCAAAAGCTTACGTTTAATTGTATTTTTACATTAACTTAGAGGGGCTGTGAGGACTTTCTAAGTGATCTTCAAAAAGTCAGTCCTGTTAGAAGATTTCAAGAGTTTTATTCATGTGGAGCTTCAGTGAGAAAGGACAGAGGTTGGAGCAGCTCAAAGTTCGAAAGACCAATCAGACCTTTACGATCTGGATCATCAGTTATCAATAATATACTAAAATTTAATAACACTCCTGAGTTAATCACAGGTTACCTTTGATTTTCTCTTGAAAACAAAATCCCCATCAGACTGAACTTAATCCACTGTCAACCTGAAACCCTCACTGCACACAAGTTCACACACGCCATTCAGTGATGTTACCAAAACACACTCAGACTCACTTCTTTCTGAGGCGAATGTAGGCCGTGGAGAGATTGTTCCACGCTTCTGCATTCTGAAAGAGAAGAAAAATGAAAAAAAAGACATGAAAAAAGATGGAGAGACAAAGGGGAGGGGGAGAAAAGAGAGGGTGAGGGGGTTTTATGGAGAGTGATGACGGAGGATCACACTGAAGAATGATGGCCAATCTTCAAGAATACACACCATTATGCAAAGAAGCCGTCAGAGCTGATGTGAAGAGAGGCCATTAAAGTCTGCCTCGTGTGCGTTAAGTGACGGTGAATGAAAAACTGGAGGTATCTGAGCCAGGTGTGTTATTTTCTTAACTTTCCTTCATGCATTAGAGATAAAGTTGGTGTAATACTGTTCGGATACTCACGTCTGGCTCCAGTCCCACACATCTCTGGAAAGCCCTGGCAGCTCCCTCGTAGCCCTCGATAGCGAAGTATGCACAGCCCAAAGAAAACCACACTCCGAGCTGTGAGGAAACACACATGTGCACAAATAAATCAATAAAGGGAAGCTGAAACAACATCACAATGAAGTATCTTTGTAAACAGTCTGAGCATCTGAATTATTTAAGATGCTTCTAACTTCTGCTCCTTTGATGCAGGAGTTTGGATCAACTCTTTCTCGTGCAATATGAAAACATCTTTTGGGCTAGGGCTGGGCAATTAATTGTGAATTAGATTTAATAACAACATGGTCTGCTGCAATATTCTAATCGCAGACAGTGAAATGTTTCTTTAGCCTCAAATGAGTCAGGAAACCAAGTACTATTTTTTGTAGCAGATATTTCATGCTCTACACCAGTGTTACTCAACCTTGCTCAACCAAAGAGAGAAAATGTTGGAATCTACTTTTGCCAGGCAACTATTTAAGAGGTGAAAAGTGGCAACAAACCGCAAGAAGCAGCAATAAATATTTGTCTATGGTGACCATTTTAGAATGATCAAAAAGCAGCAAAAAGTGTGTGAAAACTGGTAGAAAACTGTGAAAATGGTCAGAAAGTAGCAAGACTTTTCAGAAGCCTAACATTTCTGTTTAAAATAACATTTTTCAATTGATCTTCTGCTTAACATTCTAATTTTCTGAGACACTGAATTTTTGATGTGCATTATCTATAAGCCATAATTGTCAACATTTCAAGACATTAATGTTTGAAATAATTCCCTCGATGTATAATGAGTTTATTTAACATCTTTAACATCAAATTAGCGATTAAAACAATCCTTTTTTCATGATATTTTAGTTTTTTAGACACATCTGTTAATGCAAATAGAAGTTTATTTCATCTTCCTATTTATGTGATTTTTTTGTTTGCTTTTTCTTTGTTACAGGTTCTTATTGTTGTTATCATTACTGTGTTGTTTTACTTGATGTTTTTATCCTCTCTGAAGCATCTTTGAGTGTTCAGAAAAGCGCTCTATAAAAAAAAATATATTATTATTATTATCATTATTACAAATATCCTACTTTTCTCTCCCATGTTTTTGTTTTTCTTAATCAAAACAAGATCAATATAATATTTATGTATATCATACTCTTTAAATGACAACACATAAGATGGAGAACCTAAAAATAACAGCACAATAAATCACAATTGCAAAGCAGGGAAAAATAATCACCATTAGATTATTTTTGCATATCATTCAGCTCAAGTGGTGAATCTCCCTCCTTGCATTGACTTTGCATAAATAAAGTTGGGCTGTGTGAAAAGCACACAAAGCTGCTGGTGCAAATAAACATTCCCATATTAATTAAGTCTTTTGGCAAGTCCGACTTTGAATGTTTATAAATTCTGAGATGAGTAATTGATACTCCTGCAAAATTAGCTGTGACCACACTGATCATTAGTCAGGGAACATCTCACCCTAAAGTGAACTCTGAAACATTAAGTGACAGTTTTGGAAAGTGTGCATGCACTCAATGAACCTGAAAGTATAAACACACTCCCATCAGTTTGTTTTCCTCCACACAGGTGAAACCAAAGCAGGAGGATTCCAGTTCTGGCTTGTACCTGCATGGTATTGATTTTGAGTGACTCCTCGAAACAGTCGACACACTGCTTGAACTCCTTGTTGTGAAGGTGTAGCAGAGCTTTGGAGCGCATGGATCGGGCGCTGCGTCTGCCCGACAGCTCCCACGCTCGGTCGTAGTACTGATGATCTCTCAGGATGTCTCCCAGGAGGCAGAACAGACTGGGTGTCTCCTTCTTCTCCAGCTCCCTGCGAACGATCTCCTCAGCCTGGAGCACAAACACAGGAGAGGAGAGATGAGCCAGCGTGAAGGAAGATAGAAGAAAACAAAATAATCAGCGAGAAATTATGGTTTTAAATACGACAGCAGGGTTCAGAGGCAACGTTTGACGGATAAACACCTTGGAGTTAGATTACAGGTAAAGTGACAGATCACCTGTTGACATTTGTGCTCGTTGCATACCCTCATGCCTCTACATGCTTTGGATCGCTTGAGACAAGCTGAGGCTCAGACAGTTTCAATATCAGAATAATGAGCAGATTATTTACTCTTTTTATCTTTCCTTTATCAGGATTGTGAAATGTACCAGGGAAATGCACCAGGGCTTATTTAAAGAGGGGGTATTGGACTACTTTTTAAGTCTCTAGTTTTTCTCTTTGGTGTCCCCTCACATGATTACCAGAAAAAAAAATTACTTCAATATGAACCAGACTTCAAGGAAGGGTCTGCAGGATTTTCCTAAAAAAGAAAAGATCAGCTTTTACTTTAACAATCCTGCTTAATCATCATCTATGCATGTGTGTCAGTGTCTGTGTCTGCCTCAACCCCCTCCTCTGCCTGTATGTTGATGTTAAGATTGACTCAGTACATTTCCATAAGTAGGCTTGGTGACCCCAGCCAATCACAGTGCACATGGGACTTTGTGTGTTGATGGTAGTGGGTGGGAGAAGCTATCCCGAGCGGCTACGATAGCGGCAGTATATAGCGACGTTCTCTGTAACACGCAGAGAAAGAAATATACAATATTTTCAGGATACCTCATTTGCCTGCAGGTACAGCTTTTGAGTCTCTCCCATGTAAAAACGCACATGGGACTGACGAGTGTGTTCACATAGCTACGGTTGGAGGCAGTGAGCATGAGCTGCTGCTCACACTGATCCACAGAGAAGGTGCAAAACAAACTGGACTTATAAGTTGAAGAGTGCTTGGGCACAGTACACATAGCCAGTGTGACAGCGCCACAAACCCCCTCCCCTCTGATGGGCCAGTCCCCTGGAGGCCTGTGGGGGGTGGGGCTATTGGCAGACCTTGGTGACTGAGGCCCAACCTTAAAATGTGCCATGCAGATCCTTATGTGATGACATTCTCATTTCAGCAAGTCTTAAGAACATCTTGTAAAGATTTTGTGGTATTTTTTAAATTTGAACTACAGCTTCAGGGATTTTGTACATCATGAATATGAAGAGGTTTGAAAATCTGCACATTTAGTGTGAGCATCCATGTTAAACTATGGGGAAGCAGAATACCCCTTCTTTGCTCAACTTAACCTATTGCTGACTGAGCTGCCTTCTTAAACTATAAAATGTGGCATCAGAGTTAGGTTTTAGTATTAACACACTCCTTATATTTCAAACACAGACTGGCTTCATCGGCATTGTTAAACAACAAAAGTGTCAACAGAAACAGTCCAGACGCTTCTGTTTTCCAGAAACTTGATCATTTGCATCTAAAACAGTTTCAGGCAGACCACAATTAACTCGACCGTCAAAAGATCAAGAGATGCTTGAGCTCCCTGAGGGACAGAAAATCAAAGTCTTCACATCATTTTCTAAATAAAGGATGAAAGACTGGTCAGCAAATGGGCTTCAAAGGAAATCTGTCTCCTCTTTAAGGAGATGAGGCCAAATACTGGGAGTGATCAATGACGAATGAATGTCTCTTACAAAGACAAATTCAGGTCAAAGCTTACAATTTAATTATGAGTCTCTCATTGTTACAACTAACATGAGTTCACTATGGTCATGTATTCGTCACACACATGATTTTGACATTGTTCATAGGTCACTGGGAGCAACGTTACAAACATTTTTGCATACGGTCTGTGCAGCAGATGAAGGACTGCTTCACTGTTCTTCCTCCAATAGCCTTCAATGGAAATAGAGACTTAACAAAAACAACATGCTGCACATCAACAGAAAGCTAAAGCCACCAAATGTCTGCATAATTTCAGTGTGCGTGTAAAACACAAAAGTGAAAGTCTTTGAAAAGTTGTCACAGCTTCAATAACAAAGTGGATACAGTGTGGTCTGAATAACATCTAAAAATCGTCAGAGGTCTGAGCTCCAGCAGGGTTTCATCCTGTTCCTTCACTCATCTGCCGACTCTATGGTAAACAACATAAAGAAATAAGACAAACGTATAAAAAACTGTCGAGCCTGCGTAGAAATGAGGATATTGAGCCATACAAAAAGCCATGTGAGGACGCGTTTGGCGCCTCGGCTATAAGGAATAGAATGAGCTGGTGAAATTTGGGCTGTGGTTGAGCTTCTTTACACATCAGATTAAAAAAAACAGGCCACTAAGAGAAAAGTACTTCCAATAGTGATAATTTGTGAAAGAACTCTTCCATAAAATCTTTGTAGTGTCGATCAACTCTATGCAACAATCTCTGAATCCTGAGGCCATGCAGGATTATTTTCAACATGTTTCACTTGTACATTTAATGTCTTCACTCCATGTGTAAATTTGTAAAGACTGAGGTTTATCTACCAGAAGAATGAAAAGTTATGTGTAATTTGCACTGTCACCCACATGATCTTGATTTTTTTACTCTTTTTTGTCATTTACATGTTCTTCAAAAGTCAGACTTGTAGTGAGCGATGTAGTAATCACATAAATCATACATCATTTATGGCACCATATGTGACCTTTCCAAATTATGTTGCTGTGCCCGTCCCAAAAAAAAGCAGCAGAAGCACCAGCACTGAGCAGAAAACAGACCACTCCTAACAAATGGATTGCCCTGTTATTCAGTATCTCAGCTTCTACATAACACGGACTATTGGCCGGGACTACAGCAGCACATGATTCAAGACAGGAGGGGAGCAGGAGACTGGTGTTATGAGCCAAAAGCACCTGGGTAATCAAATTGGAAAGACAGAGTAAGCTGTAATTGAATAATGGAGCTTTGGCAGCCTGCAGGAGCCCCACTGAGGGTTGTGGGGAGACAGAGTTAGACATTCGGGTCAGTGATCAGCCACCATACTCACGTGAGTGTCTGCACGTCTGCATTTGACGAGTGTTTTTGTATGCAACCATCTTACTGCCCTATAGACTACGAGTGCTTATGCATATTATATCCCAGAGCTTGTCTCCGTGCATTCTGATGACTGTTTAATGCATGCACTTTATTGCTCATATATTCATGCTGTGTATGTGAATGTTAATAGAAAATATAATGGTCTGTGCATTGTGTAATCCCTGCTCATACAATGCAGATGTACGTGATGAAACGCAGCATTGTTAACCACATCCCCTCTGATATTGTTGACAGTTATTTAGTCAGTGAGAAACACAAATGACAGATAGATATTATTATTTCTAGTTTTATGGAAGATCTCACTGTACATTTAAAACAAGCTTCAACTGTCTATTCTACCCAAAAGTCTCAAAATCCCCCCTAAGTGCTCTCATACCAGACTTTTTCCTGTGATGGCATTCAATCTACAAACCTGGTTCACTGCAGTAAGATGTAGTGAGAGATAATGTATAGTGAGCAGGTGGTCACTGTTTAAAATCTAGTTAAACTTCAAATGTTATGTAATTTCTGAACTATAAACTACTACTTTATTTTACACGCTTTAAATCCTGTAATTCAAACAATGATGCCGCTTATTTATGGATTTTCACTGGCTAACAAGCTTCATGCCACCAATGCATTTAGGTTAATGGGCATTTAGGTCCCATTAACACTACAACTTTTCTCACCCTAAATCACGAAAAAACACAGGAAAAAAAGTCTACTTTTACATGGAAACAGAAGTGATGCAGCATGCTCATTTTCTTGAAAGGCAATGAGTAGATTCAGCAGCATAAGCACGAAACAGTAGTCTACTATTGTTACTAACATTGTTCTGGTTTTGCGTGTAGCCAATTCACAAAAAGCATTTAAACTGAAAACTCCAGCCTGCCATTTACATGGCAACGGTGAATCTGACAAAGTGTGTGATGAAAGTATTCTGAGGCTATTCAATTTCAACACTGAAGAAGACAACTTCAATGGTTCGAGGTTAGTGCACGGGAGTAAAATGAAGATAGTGACCAATAACTTTTCTGGAAGACTACTGTGTCACCAGCAGTGTTTTAGGCACGGTTCAAGTTTGAAAAGTCTTTCTGTGCAAATACTACGGGTTACAATATGAACACTTATGGCTTGTAGACAGGTGCAGCTTATATATGTACAATTGCTTTTTTCCTTTTAAATGTAGTGGATGCAGCTTATATTCAGGTGAGCCCAATAATCCAGAGATTACAGTACTAGCTTTGCTTCATGTCAGTTTGGTTAAACTCTCTTTCACTCAGCTACGTGCGTTTTCTACATCCCTCACTAGTTTCTGCACTTTCTTTATTCCTGTCCTCTTTTCTCTGCTCTGTCAGACGAACCGATATGAGAACAGAAGCAGCTACTAAGGCCAGCCAACGTTTTAAAGAGTCACTGTATCCTTATCGAGTGCAATCCTACCCTGTACACACACTGAGCTGAGTCAAAGAGACCAAAGACTGCTTCATAAAATCAAAAGGGCAAATTCCAGACAACCAATTGTTCCTGATGCAGTCCTACCAGCACTTAATCTGAGCCATATGTGAATTGGCTTCGTAATTGCTCTGTCTCATATGTCTTATTTGATCTCTTCATATTGGGTTTCTGGTTTTGTACTTGTGCTGTTTATTTTTGTGTGTGGCTGCATGTGAGCGCAGACTCACCCTCACACGCTTTTATTTTGTCCTCCTGTTTAGGAACATTGGGGTGAGGAGGGGAAATGTTGTTGGAGCAGAAAATTACTGATGACTTCAGAGACTGAGGTCATTTTAAAAGTGTTTCTGTTGTGTTACTGTTTTTTTTCTGTAAATGCTTTGTGGCCTCTGACCAAATAATTTTCTTCATGAATAGAGTTAAACTTGAAACTTTGGTTTTCAATTCCACCTTCATACCCCACAGCACTCAAAAAGAACCCAAAGCCGATGAGTTCAGTTACAACAAACAGTCCTTTGCATCCAACTGCAGAGGACTTCACCTTCAAACTTAATACTGACACTTACACAGTGCAGATTTAGCCACAAAGTGAAAGCAAACTGGACTATCTTATCCAAAGCTCAGTGTAACTGGACAGGACTTAAGGGGTGTTAAGATTTACTGTGTAGAAATCAGCCCAAATAGAGGAAGAAAACTTCTTTTCTCTGCTGCAGGAATGAGCTGGTCTTATTTTGGGTTGGTGAAATACTGGGTAATATCTGCCAACCAAACCAAGTAGAAGAGTGATTCTATTGATTTACAACATTCAGCAGAATGCATCCTTATTTAAATCAAATTAGATTATTGTTAAAACTTAACAGATGAGACTGTTTGCATTCCTGAGGACTTCTGTGTTTCAAAAACTGTTGTAAACTGGATATACACTGACACGTCCAGCTGAAGGTCTCCGGTTTACAGAGTCATCGCTTTTATATATGTATGGTGTTTCTTATCCTACCTCTTTTTAGTCATTGTGTTGTGTATCATTTCTGTATTTTAGACTTTTTAATTGGGTCTTATTGTCATTGTCTATCTTGTCCTTTGTGTGTTCCGGCTGCAACACTAATCTCCCTTGACGGGACAATAAAGTAATTCTGATTCTGATTCTGATTCACTCTGTAAACTGTGACTTCGGCAGCTAATGGAGACCATTGTCCAGGAGTTATTAAACCAAGTCCATCACAGCTGAAGTTCCTGGACCTCTAGAAAGAACTACACCCCTATGCAGGGCCATTTATAGAGGTTGATCAGCCACTCCAAAACAAAATTTGGACCCTTGCCTCTGTTGTCAATACAGCACCTCTAGTGACATTCAGGGCGCGGTCACACTGGCCATTCAAACCGTGCTGTACTTAAGTATGATTCACCCCCGCAGAGCTGCTCTCCCCCAGGACAGTACGGCCGGCAGTCACACTACTATAACATGAACCAGACCTTCACCACGCTTGCCGGCACACGCAGCCGCCAATGTCACAATGAAGCGTCTGTTTACAAGACGCAGTTTGATCAGAGTCAGCAGATTAGAGAATACAGAGAGCACTGTTACAACTTGACTGACTTTTTGGGCTCTTTTAGGTTATTTTGTACCGATAGATTAAATCTGGAATGATAACACCCACCCCAACCTACCCCACCCTACCCACCCATGGGAGTCAAATGAGAGGTTAAATGTCATAAACCTGGACCTTAAACCCTCACCTCAAGGACTGGTCAGTGGTTCACCTGATAGATTGTTCCCCTTCTGGCTCCCTTAAACTATAAATGATCAATACTTTTTCTCAATCTAATTCTCAAAAACACACTCCATTAATCTATATCCCATACATGACTTTTTAAAATTATTTTGTGGTACCTTTGGTTCACGTCTTGTTGAGAGGGCTGTGTTGTGGAACCTTGAACAATTTATGTAAATGAAATGTTTTGGGGTATAACCCTTGTTCAGGGTTAATATGACATTGCTTTTCACTGCAACACTGGTATTTCATTGTATTTATTGCTGTTATTGTGTCATTGTTATGCCACAGTGAAATGTTTTTTTTTATTTTGACAGTGGGCATGTTTTTGCATGATCAGTGCTGCACTTATGTCCACAACAAGGAGAATGGACTATGTGCTCGAACAAAAGCTGGTTCAGATAGTTTGGCTTTTGGATGTTTCCTGGGCCACTTTGTGTGACTTTTTTTCCAACATGTGTAAAGGAAAGGCTATTCAATGAGTAACCACTAATTACAGACCTCCTAAAAAAACAAGTGGGGTATAGATTTTTAAGTAAGTTAAGTAATTTATTTTTGATTTGTAGAAGTTTTTATTGAAGTAGCATTGTCAAATGACTCAGGCTTTGATTTTTACAGAAGTATCAGTCTGTGTGGAGAGCAAAAGCAGGCGTGAACAGCATTCTGGCCTCCATCAGTCGATTGATAAACAGGTGAAAGTGCAGAGAACCACTAATTAAGCATTAAAAGTTTCAGTTTCAGTGTAAGGTCTGCCTAACGGTTTTTGGTGCATCAGTTCATATGAAACTTTGTAAAAATATGCAATAAGTGTTACTCTGGCAACCTAATGACTCCTTCACTACAAATAAATCACACGAAAACATGAAGAAATGTTTCTATATCAGTATTGTGACACTGAAGTAAACCAGAATGAATCCTCTTGGAAACTAATTTGAGTTTTATTGGTGAGCTTTTGGCTTTGTGTTTAAGTTGCCTCCCTCTTTAATCCTTTTGCTCTTCCTGATGCAAAACAGAACAACTATTAAAGACAGCAGAAGTGTTTTTTCTTTGATCCTGTGTTTTATTTATTGTTTTTATGATTCTTATGTTTGATTATTCAGCTCTTTGGTCAGTTTTTGCTCTCTGATGTGCTTTGATGCTTCAGATTGGATCGAAAACTGAGACCTTAAAGAGACAAACAGAGAGGCGCTCATTCGGGAGATGTGACGAACCCAAGATTATCGAAGCACAAAGCAATGTGTGGAAGAGGATGTCCTGTCTGCAAATTATTTCAAGATAGCAGTCATGAGTAGGGATGCTCCGAAGTAAAGACCCTTGGCCGAAACTGAAAACCAAAAATGAGGAAACAAAGGCCAATGATTTTGGTGATTATTAGTATCATTCCAAAGTTCAGAACAAGTTTGGAGTGGGACTCTTTTTAAGCCCTGGAGTCTGAGGCCTAAGACTGACCCACTTTACATCATAAAATAAGTTATGTGCCTCAGCATTATGCTGTTATTTGAATCATTTATAGATATGTTATAACGCCACAGTTCATATACTTGGTGTTTTCTGATTTGCCATTGTGATTTGCACTTCAGGGCCACCGTATACCTTACTCGTTTCATCCTGTGCATCTAGTTTCTCTTTCATCCCTTCTTGATGAAAAAGATAAGTTTGGCACATGTGGGTACATCCGACTGTAATGTTTTGGGGTTGTTGTTTTTTTTTTTTTTTGTTTTTTTTTTATAAAAATTCTCGCCCTTGCTCTTCTCACTGTCCATTTTCCTGTTTGTACGTGTACTTATGATCCTCCTACAAACTGCTGCGCGTGCTGTGAAGGTAACAGGCAGCTGCATGTGAGATAAAAAAAAGAGCTTACAGTGCAGCCTTTACTTAACAAACTAAAAGGCCCTATGCTGTTCATCTTATTGACATGATGGGATTTTATTTCTGTCTCGCGCATTTAGGTTTCTCCTCTGCTCACGCGTTCTGCTCCGACGCACACAGATACACGCAGACACAAGCACGCACACAGCACACTCCGTATAGCGGATATAAAGTCAGGATAACCACGACAAGAAACATAGAACATACCTTTTTTAAGCTTTCTATGAGCACATAACCAAGATGCCAGATCCTCTCATGTCTGTCCATGTGCTGGCTGCAGGTTTTACTCGTGTCATCTGAACTTTGTCTTTCAGCCATGTTTTTTTTGTGTGAAAAGTATTTTGGCTGAAAACCCAACATGAGCTTTTTAGCCATTTTCAGACAGATATTTTTGGGTGGCCGAATATCCTGTGCATCCCTAGTCATGATGATGAGAAATTGACCATCATTTCTTGAGGTATACATAATTTTTGGGTGACAGCCAATGGGCTCCTTTACAGATCAAGAAAGACTGCCTTAGGAAGATGGAAACACAACAAAAGGGACATCTAAACTGTCTTTGTCTCTATTGCCAACAGGACAAGCCCAGGCCAACAAGGGAAAATAGACCAATAATCTAAAATAAATAAAACAGGACATGAAATAATAATACAGTCCTATTTGAGGGGTCAAGTGTAGCACAGTGTTGAGGATAATGTAATTCTGTTTATCCTGCTGCTGTGCTTCACTTGACCGGAAAGGTTAATCACACTTACAGACTAAATTGTGTGAGTAATAGCTTCACCCTAACGCCAGGAAAGTGCACCTGTAGCAGTAAACCGCAGACAGATGGAAGGACAGGTGATAAAGCAAAGGTGCATACGAACAAACAGGAGCTGGTTCAGCTGCATGAAGCATCAGATTAACTCCTGTGGGAGTGTTTCGCTCTGTGTGTGTGTGTTTTTGTGTATGTTTGTGTGTGGGGAGAGAAGCATATCCGCCGTGAAAAATGGCTTGTCTAAACTCAGAAATGCTGGGTATTAAATGGTCCCTGAGCTCCAAAACTGAGGATGCAGAAACCTGACTGTGTGAGTGTTTGTGTTTGTGTGTGGGAATGAGTCCAAGGGCAGGCTGAATCTTCATGTGTGCATGAAAACATCCTGAATGTCAACAAACACTGTTTCGTTCCTTTGATAACATCAATCCAACCTAACTAGCTCTTAATAGAGTTGTGCGTTTCTGTTACACGCTGCTCACATCTGCAGCATCATTCTACAGGTTGTGCTCCCTGATATGTGTGTCTGTGTTTGTGTGTGCGTCTGTGTGTGAGTTTAAATACCTTCCCATGCTGGCCCAGCCTCTCATAGCAGATGACTACGTCCTCCCAGAGCTGCAGCTTTTCATACATGAGCAGAGCTGAGCTGATGCAGCCGAGGTCTGTTAACAAGGACGCCAGCTGTTTCTGTGGAGGAGACCAGAACAAGTCAAAACCATGAAAACGACACCGTGGTGGTCTGCTATCTTTGTTCAGTTAGTAAGAAGACCAAGATTTAGAATGGGAAATCTTCATGGCAGTTGGGAACAACAGAAATATCAAGGCATGGCAAAGGTTGTTGATGAAATAATTGAGCAAGCAAATCTTGTGTCTCTTTTTAATAGTCTCTTTGATGAGCAGAACTTCTGTTCCTCAGCCAACACCAGAGTGTACTGACTCCAACTCTGTACATATTGCATCAAGGTTTGTATGTGGGGATCCAACTCTTTTAAGTCACTGTGAGGAGAATCTATACGAAATAAAATGAAGTGACTCCTTTTGGTTGGAGACTCACGCGGAACTGTTGTGATGACATGGTACTTGTATCTGTTTTGAGAGATGAATAGAGATGGAATCCTAGTTTTTAACCCTATTCTTCTTTGTTCTTTGTAAGTAGTGTTTTTTAATATATTTTCTTTTGATTTGCTATTTCTGATAACTATCTTAAGTCTTTATTATTATAGTAAAAATGATTATGGTAGGGGTAATGATAATAATAATAATAATAATGATTATTGTTTCTATTGTTGTCGTTATTATCATTATTATAATTATTACTATAGCTAATTTTTTAGCTTTTTTTTCTTATTTGTTTTTTATTTTCTTCTTATTCTACTTTATTCTATTTTATTATTTTTTTTTATTGTTGCATCTTTTGCACTTGGAATGTTTGTGAGCTCTTGTGACATTGAAATTTCCCCCATGGGGGATCAATAAAGACAAGTCTATTCTATGTTGAAGTTAACATTTTACTGGATACAATGCGAGAAGGTAATATATTCTCAAGTATAATGTATATAATATATCTCAAGTTTGAACAGATCGCTGCAGTATCACTGCTGCATGAGGGTTCAAAGAATGTTTTCACAAACAGATCAGCGTGTGTTTTAGCCTCTCGCTCCTGTTTTAACCTATAGCCCGTGCTCTGTCACACTCCTGTTGAGCTTTCTTTTGCTCTTCTGTCCCTTTTCAGTCAGACAGCACAGCTCCTGTTTCGTTACATTACATTACATTACTACAAAATAAATCACAGAGAAAGACACAGATTTCTCTTCTCAATGCTAAACTAGTCAGCCGTGATGTCATAGAGACTACAAATTGCCGTGGATCGATCCAGTCCAGTCAGACCCCATTAGTAAGCTAGAAATTAGCATTTAGACTTAACTTACTTTAGTGCTAATAATCTCATTTTAAGTTGTGGATTATAATCAGGCATTTATCTTGATATGGGGCTTTTTCAAGATCACTTAGTAAGTCCTCACAGTCCCTTTAAGTTCCAACAACAAAGTCTGATCTGGGCTTTAGTCTGGTCCAATACTGATCTGATCCGAAAGTAGACTTTTTCCCCTTAATGTAAGAACTGGACTAAAAATTATGTTTTTGCATGTTCAGGTTTTTCTAACTTTGTAAACCAAAATGTTATAGAAATATTTTTAAAGTGACCGTATCATTATTATCATATGGTATTATAAATGTGGTGAGTAAAGCGCTATGCCAACAAGAATTACAGTTTAACTGTAAACCTCAGCAGAAGATAAGTGAGGAATTAAACTCACACATAACGTTGAAATACCTCCAGACTGCTGAGTTGCTGTTTTTCTCTTCCTTCATGTTATCTTATCTGCACAAATGCACAGGCTAACAGGTGACGATGTCATTGGTGCATATGGTTGTTGTAAACACAGGAGAAGTTAACTAAGTCGATTTGTCTTTTGGAATATCTCTCTGTCACTGATATCCTATCACTAACTTTTTGAGTCTGTCTTTTTAAATCAGTCATCAGACTGATGGACAGGTATATGCTTGTTATTGCCTGGACATCCTAGACAGCAGTGAACCAGGGTTGTGCTGCTGTGCTGAGACTTAATTTCATGCCTGAACCCAATTTAGAGATAGTCTGAGCAGTAGTTTATCAGGCTCTGGACCCATGTGCTCAAACATTAAATCCAAAAAGCAAACAACCTGACCATCCTTCAAGCAAACACATTATAACACCAAGAATAACCACAAAGACTTTTATTTGGCTGATGATTGGTGGGGTTGTTTGTTCAGAGTTTTATACTAATATGAGCCAGATTAAAAATATCAGCTGCCTAAAGGGAGGAACATCAGTTATAAACTTTACAGCATGCTCCAGAAAAACAGATTCTTTTATTGTGAAATGTAATTTATGTTCTGTGTATTTACAGGCCACAACAGATGGAGTGCAGCACACACACATATACATAAACCCTCCCTCAGCCATAAACGGGCCTTCAGTGCTGCGTACATGCACACCGTGGTTCTCTGGTGTGGAGAAAATGTATCACAGCGCCTGCTGCAATCCTCCGCCTCAACCCACTTTCAAGTCCTCAGGCGGCAATAGGGACTCTTCAATTCCAGCTTTATTGCTGTTATCAGTTATTACACGCCGCCTGGGCGATGTCTCCTCCCCAACATCTCTCTCCCTCTCCCTTCAACATCCCCCCTCCTTCACTCCCTGAGACAGGGCTAAATCTTTTTATGACTGCTTATTCTCCTTACAACTCTCGGTTTGTTATTCCTCTCCCGGTGTCTAATGTTTGTCATCGTACATCCTATGATGTTTTGTGGTTCAGCAAGTGTGTCATGAAAGCTCATTAATGCATTTCTTTACAACCCACGAGAGACTCTGAGATGTTATATTTTCTTTCTGTTCCTTCATAGCTGTCACCTTCAGCAGAGACAGAAGATTATAATACAACAGAGGGGGAACGTTTTCCAATTTAATGACGGTCAGGCTGAGAATGTAATAGATTGTCCAACTAAGTCTTTTAAAACTAACTACTCACAGCAGGTCTGTCGAGCTGCAATAACTGTTTATTTGGGCCAATATAAGCCAGTTACACTGCAAAAACTGAAATGTAGACAAGTGTTGG
This sequence comes from Thalassoma bifasciatum, assembly GCA_008086565.1. Classification (NCBI taxonomy): domain Eukaryota; kingdom Metazoa; phylum Chordata; class Actinopteri; order Labriformes; family Labridae; genus Thalassoma; species Thalassoma bifasciatum. The sequence goes on from RPOG01001500.1 coordinate 91,005, forward strand.
TCTTATTTTGTAGCACTAATTGTCCATTTAGACTTAACATAAGCCACAACTCCAAAGAAAGTCCAGAAAATTTGTCCTTTTCAAGGTATTAATGGAGAAGAATGACGTCTGAATTACAAGAACTTACATGTCAGGTTAAGAGGTTTAGCGACTATTTCCATTAAAAATAAGAAATAAACACTTGCTTACCTCTTGGTTTTTGTAGAATACACTAATAAATTTGCTCAGTAGTGCTACCACTTCTAAGCAAAGATGCTGCCACATTAAAAGTTTTGTGTCATGTACAGTTGGTGACACAAGCAGTGAGAGCAGAGGGGGGGGCCAAACAGGGTCATCCCCGAAATCCATGACTCAATTTCACAAAAAAAGGAAAGATTCTTACAAGCTCAAATCTATTTTGCTAGCTGGTAAAAGTCTGACAGTATATGACCTCGGTAAAGATAAAAGAATATTTTTAATGTCACATAAACCCAGTACAGGATTAAAAAAAAAAAAACTTTTGAGGCAAATGTTTGAGATATTGAAGAGTTTCCTACCTGAACGGCCCACCTGGGTGGAGCTTGGCAGCAGTAGAAAAGCTTGAGCCGCTCTAAAACGGGACAGCTCTTGTCTTCAAAGTGGTCCACAATCACCTGGAAAAGAGAGACAAGTTCAGCAACTAGAACTTTTTATTTATTCTAAGTTTTGAAGAAAAAAAATCAATGTTTTGGATTTTGTTCATGGCCCAAAACTGAATAATGGAGAAAGTGTGATGTGATTACAAGCCCTGAATGATGGACATACATCCTGTTATCAGAACTCAAATATCAACTCAAATATTCTTTGAATTTTGCCTGAACCCACAGAGGTGTAGGACTTCATATTACGGTGATAAATGAGACCACTGTGAATAAAAAAATCTAAAAATATTCCTTTGAATGTAGTGCAACCAGCACTATTTTTCATGTGTTCCTTAGGCTTGAAGGTACCTGAAAATATGTTGTGTATACTAATTCCTCAGGACATCAACACACCAACCCGCACTCTCAGTTCTCCACTTTAGTTCACCTCAGAGCCCGCTTTATCTCTATGGGTTTAGAGCCTGCAGCCACCCTGCTCTATTCACCTTTGCACTGCACTCAATCACGTCTACTTGACTTTATAAAACAAATTTTGACTTTTCGTTGTTTTTTTTTAAACCCAGCCTTGTAAGATAACCTTGAGCGCTCTGACAATACATCCATCCATCTTCTTCTGCTTATTAGGGGTCGGGTCACGGGGGCAGCAGCCTAAGCAGGGAAGCCCAGACTTCCCTCACCCCAGCTACTTCATCCAGCTCTTCCTGGAGGGTCCCAGACGTTCTCAGGCCATCCGAGAGACGTAGTCTTTCCAGCGTGTCCTAGGTCTGCCCCAGGTCTCCTTCTGGTGAGACGTGCCCTGAACACCTCACCAGGAGCTGTCCGGGAGGCATCCTAATTAGATGCCTGAGCCCCCTCATCTACTCCAAGCTCCTTCCAGATGGCCCAGAGCTCATGACCATAGGTGAGGGTGGGAACGAAGAGCGACCGGTAAACAGAGAGCTTTGCGTTTCAGCTCAGCTCTTTTCACTGCAACGGACCTGTGCAGAGTCCCCATTACTGCAGACGCTGCACCGATCTGCCTGTCAATCTCTCGCTCCATCCTTCCCGCACTCGTGAACAAGACCCCGAGGTACTTAAACTCCTCCACTTGGGGCAGGATCTCATTTCCGACCTGGAGAGGGCACTCCCCCCTTGTCTGGTTGAGGACCATGGACTCAGATTTGGAGGTGCTGATTCTCATCCCAGCCGCTTCACACTCAGCTGCGAATCGATCCAGTAAGAGTTGAAGGTCACGGTCTGAAGAAGACAACAGGACCTAAGGACTGAATCCTGAGGTCACCAAACTGGACCTCCTTGACACCCTGGCTGTGGCTTTGAAAATCAACCTTAAATAAACTGTAGGTATTAAAAGGACTGAACACAACTGACATGTATGGCTGCTTTGGCAAATCCCCTTCAGACACGCAGCTCTCCTCATTCTCATCCACACCATTTTAACCGTACGCAGTATATTCATTGGGCAATAATTCTCACTGACAAAAACTAACAGGAGCAAGAAAGAGAGGATCCATTGCGAATAGAAAATGTGATTGTTGCATTGTTCTCAATCACAGACACAAGGATTATCATGACAAAAATGTTAAAACTGCATGGAAGAGGACTTTTTGGACCTTGTATGATGCTTTTGAACTGAGGGTTTGGTGTTTTTTCAGTGAACCTTAACTCAAAGAAAGAAGTCCAGCTCCAATAAGCACAGCCAAGAAAATAATGTTTGGTGCTTCCAATTCTCCTCTGCAGTACTCAGCCTCAAGCATGAAATGTTCTGAGTAAAAAAAGACAAACAATTCATATTTCATGTTTTTCTTTCAGCCTGAGCACTCACCGTTGTCTCCCAGCAGGTGTCTGAGTCTTATGACTCACTCCACAGCTTTTTCATAACCCATAAAGACGTCTGCACTCGCTCTATTAAGGCTGTTATTGATAAACATCCAGAGCTACATTTGGAGCTGTGCTGGATTAATGCTTTTGTTTGTGCTCAGGGTTGTTTGGAAAGAGAGAACAAGGTTACTCAATAACTCTGGCACTGTGAGCAGAGACCAGCAGCTCGCTTAACTCAGATTTAATGTTGTGTGGTTTTTTAAAGTGAAAGCTCAAACATCGACTCAAATTACTCATGAAATAATTTACATTTACTAACGCATGCATCATCAATAACGCTTGAGCTCTCAGGGACGAACAGTGCTCAGGGATTGATTAACCATAAAGCCTGATGTGTTTATTTATTCAATGTAATTAATGAACATGACTTTGGAGATGATAGATGGATATTTAATGCAGTGTATATGTAAATAAGAAAGGCCCTACTCCCATCTTTTCTGCTGCTTTAACTCTGGTTTAATATTAAATAACATCTCCAGCAACATCTTCTTACCTGGGTTTGCATCATGGCTCTCTCGACACATCGGGTCTTTCCTTTTTCAAGTTTGGTCCTGAGGCAGAGAGCCGCGACCTCCACAGCCCAGAACTTCGGCTGAGACAGAATACCCTGCAGGAAAACCAGAGAGGATCGAGCTGTTAGATCATTTTAAAGTTCATATTAGATCGTTAAAAAGGCATGAAAAATCAGCATTAGGTTTTTATCATTCGTGTCCTTTCGAGAGCAAGCAATGAGCACAAAACCCAGAGGAATTTTGCTCACAGCACCACGAGTTGTGCGTCACTTATGCATTGTCATCTGCTCTGTTTCACCATGTTACTCAAGTGCTACCAATGCTATACAGTTCTGCAGCTATTTGCAGTTTGCACTTGTTTTGTGTCAAACCAGATTAGCAGTCGGCATCCCGATTCTCTGCTGCTCAGTGTTGAGCTGCTGCAAGGCGACGGCACCGTGTCTCATTACAGACAACGAGAGATCTCTACCAAATAAAATGAAGGAGCTAACAGATCAAGCCAGAAATCACAGAGAGTTTGGAGGACATAGTATGATGTGTCTTAATTAAAGAGATTTGGCTGATTTAGGGTATTCACAGCAATACAATCACCACCAGCGGCATCCAGACTTTGGGATGGACATTTTTCCATCTATTCTGCCTTTCTTACTTATTTATTTGTACTCTATATGGGAATGGGAATAGATAAGATTACATTTATACCAATGCCCTTATTGATCTGAGTCTCTATCAATTCCCTTGTCAATTCTTCCAGTGAGTTTTCTGCATACATAAAGTAACTTTATGGGTTTTCTGAATCAAGAACATTATTTTTACTTATGAGTAAATGCACATGAAATGGGTAAAAATATTTAGATATCCCTGGACGTAAATGAAATGAAGTAACAATTGCAGGTCACGTGACAATGGATTGTTTTGTTGGGTGAAGTTGGCCACCTAGCATTGCTTTGAGTTGTTTGGAACCTTGAGCTTGCCATAGTTATACCTAAGTCAGCCTTGAGCCTGCATTTCCTGTTTGGAAAACACTTACCTGTTAGTATTTTGACATTTTTGGGTTGTAAGTTACTTTAAATTATTGGGATAGGTATCTGTGATGAGGTTGGAATTCTTTTTTGAAATGGAAGTTATATACGTATGTTTACCACTAGCATATGAATGCAATTCCCCATATACGATAGCATCGAGCTGGCACTATGTTTTCTATATAGTTTTTGGTGTGTTAGGAGCTCTATAACATGTCAAACATATTTAAATGAATCTCGTGTAAGATAGTAATGTAAAATTTCTTTGTGTGTTCAGTTTTACACTTCAAGTGGAAAATCCTCAATCAGAGTTTTCTTGGGAAACTGTTATTTATTTGCTAAGCTAAGCTACCTGGGGCCGAATAGTTGATGCAAGATCTCACCGCTCTGGTGTAATGTACACAATCAATAAGGAGCTCATTCAGCATAAATGCTAATGATATTGATGGACTGAAGTTGAACCATTTCTAATCAATTCTTAACAGGCACTAGTTCTTGATCCCCATTCCCTGATTGGATATTAGCACTCTGGTATTACTTTGTCATGCATAAGGGTAACTTTAACAACAAAATTTCCCCTGAGGATGGATAAAGTATTTCTGTTTCTGATTGTTTTAACAGGCTCTCTGAGGGATGTATCATATTAAAGTCTTCCAGGGGTGGCTCCGTCTTGAAAACAAAGTTTGAACGTGTTATGTGCGTGTGAACGTGTTTGAACGAGCAATGCTCCGTTTTAACCATCATCTCTCAGCAGACAGTAGAAAACTCACTCAGTGTGAGGTTGTTCGCACCGGTGTTTGTGATAAAATGTTGTAATTTTACTGCGATGAGCCAATTTTGCACCAAATGGATGCGTAATTGCTGAAACAAAGACAAACAGCGCTGGCACACAGGGATGCTGTTTGCTCTGCAGCATGGTTGGTGGTCCTTTATGTGGGCTCAGTGAATTATACCAGAAAAAAATCATTCAGCAAATCAGGCCCATAATATTTCTTCACATCAGCATCTTTGAGGTTCATTTTACAGCTAAAGAAAAGCAGATTTCAATTTGAAAAACCTGAAATCAGCTAAAACTGATGGTGTGACCCATGATGCTTTGTCTTTAGGTTGAAAAAGGAAACTGATGAAATAGAAAACAGAGATTTAGAGAAACCAGGGGAATTAACATCTGTATCAGTTTTCTATCTGATTTACAGACAGAAGATACTCTAGCTTTCAATTGAAGCTCCCGTTTCTGTTCATCTTTAATCAGAGCAGTGATTTTCTACCTCCAGTTTATTAATGACGATGAAAAGATGCAGAGAAAGTGATGCATGGTTTTAGGTGAGCTAAACAAACTCTAATGATGTTTGTGGCTGCTCAGTGAGTCTGTAGTGCAACAGCGAATTATCATAATCACTGGGCTGTTTCTGCAATCACATCAATCACCGAGCAGTTTAACCCAAACGATAAGCTCGCCACTTTTCATCAGACTGAGCAACACAAATGAGCGTTAAGTGCTGATCGAACGCAATGAGAGATGAAGAGGAAGTTTGTCTCCACTGATGTGTGAAAACAACACGCAGGGCCCAGTTTTTTAAAACTATTACTACCTGATTCTCTTATGAATCACCCAGCAAAACCCCAAAACAGTTGTTCTGAAAAGCTATGATAAAAATAATTCATGTAGTTTTGCAGCCATGTCCATTGTGACATCACTCACTGCAGTGGATGCTTTAGGCTACAATGCAATGCAGTGGTTAGTAATAGGTAATAAAAGACAATAACAAAGGGTAAGTAAAGACAAAATTCTGAGAAAAAAGTCAAAATTTTCAGATAAAGCATCAACGTTTTGAAATAAAGGCAATATTTAAAATTAAGAGCAGAAATTTTGTTATTAAAAGTCAAGATTCTGAGTCGAAATTCTGAGAAATAAAGACAAAATAATTGAATAAAAGTCAAAATTTTGAGCAAAAGAAAAAAGTTTGAGATAAACAGTTGAATTTCTGACCTTAAAATACAATATTTTTGTTTTCTAAAGTGGAATTTTAATCGTCTTTTATTTATAACAGCTGAAAACCAAAAAGAGCTATCTTTGACTCTTCACTTTTAAAAATGATGAAGTGCAAAATATTCTTAATTATGCTAAGTGAAAAAAGATAAAATTCAAAACAATTTAAAAAGACTAAGTTCAAAAAGGGTTAGAAAAAAAATTAAAACAAAATTCAACAATGCCAAGGAAAAAAGGATTTTTCCCAACAGTTTTAAACTCAAAGGACGTGTGTGAAACAAGTGACAACAGATCCTGGGTCAGTCAGACCCAGCAAAAAAAATTGCAGCGTTGGTGATCACATGATCATGATGTCTGAAATTGCAATTTCCATCAGAATAGGATACATTGTTCAGCCCTAATTGATAATTACTTTTAAGGTGCATTCGAGGGTCATAAGATTAATAGACAGTCACAGAAAAGAGTAAAGACCATTGAACACAAATATTAATGACTGTCAAGTAAAGTGAGTCACCAAGAGGACGCTCACTAACAGGATGTATGTTGTGTCAAAACCCAGCTCAAGGCCTGTCCAGATCTAACTTAACCCTCACATAGACCTCTTCATTAGCCGAGCTCAAAACATCACCAGACCCATAATACCACCTCTGACCATGGACGCAGCCGACTGTAATACTCTGAGCCTGGAGCGCTCCCTCCTGAGGATTTGCCAAGAAAAATAAAAAAGGATCAAAATAACAAAGTGGAAAGTCCTTCTTGCCAGCCGGCTAAGTTGATCAGGGTTCTCAAAAACAAACGTGCTCAGGAGTAAAGCAGCTACAGCAAATACAACTTAATAAAACATTGTTTTTAATTGTGTAACAAAGAAACCTTCGAAGAACCGTAACGTGCCAAACATTTCAAACAAAGCAGATTCCTGGGTCTCTCTGTAGCATGCATGGTGACGCCATTTCATTCAAAACTTACCAAGCTCATTCATGAACCCACTGAATGATCGACTTATCAATGGGTAAAAGAGAATAAAGTTGGCATAATTTTAAAATAAATATTCAGGGGCGCAGACGGCCTAGTGGATATGGCCGCGCACCATGAGGCTTGCTCTCTAACAGGTGGCCTGGGTTCGATTCCCGCCTGTGGCCTGTTTCCTGCATGTCATTCCCCACTCTCTACCCCCTTTCCAACTCTATCCGCTGTCCTACTCACCTATCCAACTAAAGGCAGAAAAGCCCCAAAAATATCTTTAAAATAGATAAATAAATAAATATTTCAACATGAAATCCTTTGTCCAAATAAATCAATGATATATGACTTGAAAATCACCTTAGCCCTTCCCAGCTGTTTAGTAAAGCTACAGCTTTCAAGTAATACAAGTAATTTACTATAAAACTTGCGTGATGACACAGGCTTTCTGAGCTCCACAGTATAGACCGTCTCCATAGATCCAAAACTTCATGGTTTGCAAAACTGAAGAGTTCAATTGAGATTAAATAGATTCATTATTTCAACCATCTACCTGAAGAATTTAAGTTCACAAACGAGTAAATCAACTAAATCAACCTAACTAAGACAGGACATCTTTAATCATCAACTTCTATTGGTGTTGAAACAACAAAATTAATTTTTTGGCCGAACACTTATTTTCAAGGTTACTCTTCACATCATATTTTTATGCTGAAAGAACAAGTTACATTTAACAGTGTACGGAGCGACTCACCATAAATGTGTAAACACAGAGAAACTTAAACTTTTTGGCCTCACAGACCCTCACACTTTGTTGTACTTTTCTATGAGCAGGGATTTCTTGAATCAATATTTTCTTTTTAAAACCGTCATGTCCCTTTAGCTCCATCCTGATTTATGAAGCAACAATGAGGTACAGAGACCAGACAGGCATCAATCAATCATAAAGGCCCTGAGAGGTTCAGCCTGAGCCTAACAGTGTTCCGGCCAGAGCTGGACAAAGGTGTGATCCTTAAATCTCCTCAGTTTGATTTCCTGCTGTGAATGTGGTGTGAGGATCAGTCTTATATCAGATCTCTCAGTTTCTGACCAAACCCTCTGAAATCTTTCAGAATCTACTGATTCAAACTGATGGGAAATCTGTTGAGAGTCCAAGACAGTTTGGATGCCAGGAGGCAAAGACACATTTTTTTTCAGAAAATAAATGTATATGCTCAAAGACAATATCGACCTCACCTTTATGAAATAAAATAAATAAATAAACATGGTGGTGTAAATAACTTGAAAGAGAAGCTCAGGTAACATCTGTCACAACATGGCCTCAAGTCCCACTGTAGTGTGTTCATGGTAACAAAAATCAGTTTTCTGCTAGCGTGGACAAATACACCACGCACACAAAGGTTGTTCAACAAGACTTTGGCTATGGCAGTATTCATCTGTAGTAGGGCTGAACGATTTGCAAAAATGACCAAATAATAGCAATTATTTTTCCCATTTTGTGAATGCAATTTATGGTGTGATTTTTTGCTGTATTGCTATATTGAAGGGGGTGTTATTTTTATGGCTCAAAGATAATGAAAACCCAAAATTAAGAGTCTCAGATAGTTAAAATATTACGTATGATCAATAAAAAAGGAGATTTTAAAGAGCAATGTAAGGTCTGTGAGAGACTTTGCTGCTCATTGTCTTTTTAAAAGTTTTCTCCCAATTTTTTTGCCAATTTTCACCCATTTGCTAATTTTCCCTGTTTTGTCACTTTTCACTATTTTTGGTACCTTAGGACAATTTCCCAACTTTTGCCAACTATCTTGCCAATTATGGTTGCTTTGTGTCCATTTGAGTCACTTTTCACTCTTTTTTTTTTGTCATCTCTGGACTATCTTTTATTACTCTCTGACTATTCTCCAAGTTGTCTCCCAACTTCTTGCCAATTTTTGCAGCTTTATGACCATTTTTCCACCTCAAACTTATTTCTATTGCTACTTTTCACAGTTTTTGTTACTTCGCACTATTTTTGGTATCCTCTGACAATTTTCCAACTTTTGCCAATTATCTTGCTAATCATTGTTGCTTCGTGTCCATTTTAGTCACTTTCACTCCTTTTTGCCACTTTTGGACCACTTTTTAATATTACTTTCTGACTATTTTCAAAGTTTTCTCCCAACATTCCCACCATTTTTGCTGCTTTATGACTATTTTCCCACCTTGAACTTAGTTTTATTGCTACTTTTTGCCGTTTTTGCCACTTTCCAAGGTTGTTTTCAACTGTTTGTCTCTTTGGTTGAGCAGGGTTGAGTTACGTTGGTGTAGAGCAGAAAACATCTACTACAAAAAATATTGTCTCTGGTGTTCTGACATATTTCAGGTTAAAGAAATAGTGCACTGCCAGCAATTACAACATTGAAAAAGACCATATTGCGGTTAAATCTAATTTGCGATTAATTGCCCAGCCCTAGTCTGTAGTTTCGTCTTTAGTGTAGAGTTTGCTTGTATATAAGTGAGTGCTCCGTCTGTGCGTTGTTGATGAAGTGCAGCTGGAGGGAAGGTTGGTTAGAAGCTCTATGCTCAGCAGGGTTTGTCTAGAAACTTTCGTTGACTCCAGGGTTGAAACTGATTCCACTCAAGCTACAGAAAACCCAGCCTGACCTGACGTTTGGTGGCAGTATTCAGTGACAGCAGCAGGAGACATCAGAGGACGCAGACAGATTGTCTGGAGGTGGGGTCGTCACAGGCCATGGATGAAGACAGCCAGACATGTGACAACCATCTAACCAGCCTGCAGATTCCTGGATCTACATGTAGGCTGGGAAGATGCCTGCTCACAGAGCCAGCAGCTGCCTGCAGCTTTCCCATCCCACACAGCGACAACATATGCTGCCAGCTCATTGTTCACACTGAGCTCACAGCTGGGCGGATGAATGGATGGATAACCACAGTCTAACTTCTGAGCAAGTGATGAGCGTCAAAGTGGCTGAAAACCATTTCTGCTCAAAAACATGTCATATTCATCGGGGTTTCATCGTCAGATGAAATATGGTGCATGAATGGACAAGTATGTTGGATGAGCTGACCAGAATGAACTCTAGCAAAGCGGCAACACAAAGTGACTTCCATTTAAACTCAGGGCAACATTCGGACTCACAATACTTTTCATTTAAACTGCAAAAACACAGATTCACAAAATATTGCAGCACTTAAGTTTGATATAAAAAAGTTGTGATTCATTATCTAAGGTACTACATCAAATGTTGATTTGTGAGTTCTTCTAAGTTAAATATCGGTGCTTTGTCGTTGTCAAGTAGATATTGATGTGGTCTGAAAAAAACTGTTCCTTTTTGTTATTTGGTCCTTTTCTAAAAGCACAATTCTTGAGGATTGTCATTTAAAGGTTGGGGAAAATGTTGGGAAAAAAAATTAAACAAGAATGTGATTAGTTTAAGTAAACAAAAACCAATGGACTTAATAACCATTTGATTTAGTTTTGTTTAGGGCAGCACATTATATTGTTTTGGTATCATCATTGTGATAAGTGCATGCCCAATATTCATATCACAAGGTATATCATGTATCGCATTATGTCTGAGCCTTTCGATTGAGTTTCTGTAGACTGTCTAAGTCCGATCACATTAATCAAAGATCTAAAGCGGCCAACTTTCTAACATATTGTAGTTTGGAGTCTGGAGGTTAAGAAGGAGTGGCTGAGTGTTTCTGCAGCAGAGGAGAAGAGGGTGGGTCTGATTGGTGTGTACAAAGGTGGAAGAATGATGTTTAGGTTGCGTTTCTGACATGGTTTGAAGGAGAGAGTGGGCTCGAGGTTACTGAGTAGTGGAGAGAATGTGACTGTGGTTATTCATGCTGAGTGAGAAGTTCTGAGCAGAAGCGTAGAAATGTGGCCAATGAGGACGATTTCTGATTCACTGAAGTTGAGTTCATCCAGTGTTTGATGTCTGTTGATGTAGCTTGTGATGGTGTAAAAATTGACAGGAGTGATGGTTTTTGTGGGGGTTTAACTAAGGAAGTGAAGTCCATAGAGGTTGATGATGTGACTGAGGGGGAGCATGTGGAGGAGAAACAAGAGGGGACCAAGCATTGACCTTTGGGGGACACCATGTGTAACTGGGTTGGTATGAAATTTGCAGTTGTTGATGGAGAAAGAGAAATCTGTCTGAGAGATAGGATTTGAATCAGACGAGGGCTGAACCACTTATGTAAATGCAGGATTGCAGTTGACTGAGGAGGATGGAGTGATATCTCTCAGATGTTATTTTTGTCTTATTTATCCTGTTTGTTGAGACTTCTTTGATCTAATTCTGCACCACACAGCTCAGAGGGACTCTTCACTCCTTCAGTGTTTCGCACAGCGACTAAAAAGACGCTAATCTTGATCGTACCCCTTGTTGTATAATGTTTTATAAAACACACCACCCAGGCACCACTGTGACAGCCTGTCATGTAATCCATGGACAATTAAACAGAATCCTGTGTATGGAAATGTCAGTTTAGCGCTGCCTCTGCATCCCAGCGTGTTCTGTCTTGTCTAATGTATACACTGCCTACATTATCAAGTCTCAAGGAGCCGACGGCGGCGTGTTATAGTCATCAAGTTTTTGTATCAAATCCAGGGACATGACGAGCAATATTTCAGTGCAAGGTAAACAGAAACATTGTGGGGGGAAAAACTGTTTTCTCTACAGCAAGAGAGATGTAAATACATTTTTAAGTTATGAAAGCAAATAAAAAAAATGCCTGCTTTGCAACCACTGAGGCCAGAATTTGTTTACATTCTTTAGAAAGGGACGTTTCTCCAGCAGGCAGCAGAAAGTTACAGCACAAGACAATATCAGCCCCTCCGTAAGCCTCAGGAGGATCTTTTTTTTTTTCTTTTAATTTCCTGTCCTGTTAAATTCCTGCTTGCAGAGCACTTTCATTAGCATGGACCGTCACAGCTCTTTCAGAGGAGTGTCACTGAATCGGCCAAGTGAGCTATCCCATTACTGCTCTATTACGTCTCTGGAGCAGGGGAGCGTCTCCAAACAAGCTGAAAGCTGCTTAGAAAAGCCGGCCTGGCTTGTCTTACAATGTTTAGCAATTTAAGCTCAGGTTTCCAAGTCGGAGTGATGGGAGAGAGCAGCTGTGACAGAACGTGCCCCGCCCTGCTCTCTCATGCGGCGCATACGTGTGATAATAACCGCGGATCAGGACGGTAATGAGGTAACCTCGCTCTCACCTTGACCTGAGGGTAACAGGTTCACTCACTGAATGATGGAGACAACACTGTGCCATCGTTTGTTAAAGTAGGTGAGGAGGTCCATGAGTACCAGAGTTTTTTCCAACTTCATATTGACTTAACAATTACCTTTACCCTTAATAGAAGTATTTTGTGTTTGTTTCCAGCCCTCGCAACGCATCAACATGATTTGTACTGTTAAATCAACTCAAAATATTTTACAGTTTCCGGGGTGCAGATGGCCTTGTGGATATGGCCGCGCACCATAAGGCTTGCCCTCGAGCGGGTGGCCTGGGTTCAATTCCTGGCTGTGGCCTGTTTCCCGCATGTAATTCCCCACTCTCTCCCCCTTTCCTGCTCCATCCACTGTCCTCCTCTATCCAATTAAAGACCGAAAAGCCCAAAAAGTATCTTTAAAAAAAAAAAAAAATATATATATATATATATATATATATATTTTACAAATAACCTAAATTTTACTTCAAACTAGGGTTGTCACGATACTAAAATTTCGAACTTGATATCGATACCCAGGAAGATATTTGATACTTGATACCATTCCCTATACTGGGAGGAATTCTAAAAAAACAGATGAATTCTAAAAAAGGCATAAAAACGGTTCGTTAACATGGAAAACAGAAACCTACATAAATAGTCAATGAAATGAAACAATTAAATAACCAGAAAATAAGACACAAGACAATCACGTTTTCACTTAGTGCAAGTAAATGGAAATAATTTACCCAAATATATATATATATATTATTCCTTTAACTTGCAAAGAAACAAAACAACTTCCCCACAGTTTATTAGAGGAATACCAAACAAGGCTCTGCTACTTGGAGAACATGCAATCTGAATTTGTAAGCTCAGAAAAAAGTAACCATAAAAGAAGAGGGTGAGAAAATCAATGTAAAGAAAGTGGCTGTTCTATAATAACTGGTGTTTAGTGACTGAAAAATACCCGATGAGCAGATTTTTTACTTGTCGGAAAGTTCCTCCTGCTTTCATAAGAAACAGAGAGGTAGTGTGTGGAGTTGTCACCAGGATTTATGGTCCTGTTTTCCTCCACTCAGCTTTCTTACACCTCTCCTTAAAGTGAGTCATTTTATCACTTCTGCACAGTGCTTTGTGTTTGGATGTAGTTTCTTCAGTGTGCTGCAGCAACACTCTTACAGAGAGAGCTCCAAGCTGGTGTTCAATTATGGAGGCAGTAAACGGAAAGTATCGATGACAGATAAATACAGTCCGAGAGAGAAGATAGTTTACACCCATCTTTGGGGAAAAAAAAAAAGAGAGACTCACAGAAGTGAAGGCCAGGAGCTCCTCAGCGGTCAGTTTATGAACAGGGTTATTCTTCTGGAAGTCAGTGCTGTAAGAAAAGGGGGGGAAATATATACATTACATCAAAAGAGGAAGGCTATAACATGGAAGCAGCTAAACTTTAAAGCTTTTCTTAATGGAACACAGGCACTACACGCAGTTTTACTATCGCAGGTGGAGGACGGCAGCATAAAACAACAGAAGAGCTCAGTTCTGATTGTCTCTGCACTGTTATAGGCCCATTTCTAAATAACAAAAGTGCCTCGAGATGAAATACTAAAAGCTTTGGTAGGATCACTGCTGGGGAAAATCCTGTTAGGTTTAAGCGTAGCTGCTGTCAGAGAGTTGGGCTTTGGCTGGAGGAGGTTGACTCCTCTCCAGACTGGAGGATTAGAATTTCAGGGTGATTTTCACTTTTTGGAAAAATGGACTGTGTTCAAATACAGCCAGCTAGATAGAATACAACACTGAACTAAGTCCTTTTTATACCAATCAGCTCATAACACTCAGTCCTCCCCGGTAGCCTTCAGAGGGGAGTGTATGCACATGAGAGGAGGCCTGACAGTAGAGAGAGAGAGAGAGAGAGAGAGAGGGTGTACAGATGGGGCTGATGGGTTCACTCTTCAAGAGTTCAGTATGGAGATAAGACATAAATGAGGGATCAATAAAACACTGGGACAGCTTGGAAAAAGATGTTCTCTGAAACCCTTTTCATCTGAAGAGGGTGTAAATCTCTGGGTGTTAGCCAGTGTGGTAGAGCCACTAATGTTTGTAGGTTTGCTGAGTATCTCTTGGCACATCGAGGTGACCCTCAGTCAGCACCGCCTTTGATCGATGGTCAGCCTATGATGAACCATAAATCCTGACAAAACCAAACCATCAAATAAAACTTTAAAGGCCCAGAGCTGGGGCGCTAGTTAGGTTTAGTGGTTAAGTGGGCGCCTGATCTACAGGGGTCTTTGTCCTTGTTGCAGAGGTCACTGGTTTGATTCCTAGCCATGATCATTAACTGGATGTTTTCCCAGGATCTCTGTTTTTGCTTCTTTTTTTCGGCTGTGACATCAAATAATGTCAAAAACATCACAAAAAACAGCTAGAAAATGATATACAACAGCACAAAACAACAAAAACGACAAGATGGGACAAGATACAATGCAATACGACTTAAATGACACAAACTGACACGATTGAATACAAGTATATAAGACTTAATATGATGTGCTGCAACACGATGGCATTGGATTTAGTATGCTACGATGCAGTTCGACTGGATATGATAAGTTACAGTAAGATATGCTATGTTAGACTGGAAGCCACAACACAATAAAATTTGATGGAATACATTACAATGCAATGTAGTTGTTAAGGAGATGATTCCATACAATACAGTATGAGGAGGTTATAGTATGGATAAGATACAATAAAATACAAGATACTTTAAAAAAGTGCTAAATCTTGAAATGGGCCTCAGCATTTCAACGCTGAGCTTTTCCTGCAAGGACAAGCAATGGTGTTGAATTGAAATGCCGAGAGTTGAAATGCAATGTTCAGCATTTTAACATCCTGCATTTGCTGAAAGGTAATGCAGGGCTCCTCTCTAGTTATATATTCGTATCTTTAATAGTAGTAGTAGTATATCATATGTCATATTGTGATATGGATAAGATATGATACGACACTACAATATGATGTGGTTCAATAGTATATGATTTGATAAGGTAAAGGTAAAGATGTAAGTTATATGACACCACACAGCGTATATGGAGATATGATACAATGTGACAGGACAGGGTAGGATACAATAAGATCTGTTCTGATGTCTCACAGCATAGATACAGTAGGGTAGAGTATGATTGGATAAGATATGATACACCTCTTTGTCATCATAGGTCAGTCTGTCTTTGGCTCCAGTGCAGCTCACTCTCAGCTGCCTCCACAGTGCAGCACAGCAGAGTTGATATTTTCTTTTTATCACAAGCAGATGACACAAATAAAGGAGCCTTTGGTCATCTCCAGCCAAGTAATGAGCTTTGGGCTCAGCTGGAAGAATTAAGTTATCACATCATTTGTAGAATAAGACGGGGTCCATTAGTCTGTTTTGAATTTATTCAACTTATTCACATTAAAAGGCCCTCATCGTTATCATGAATCTCCTGCTTCATCTGTTCCAGTTTTCACAGAACTTGTTGATTATGAGCTGGAGGAAAGTCAGAGCAGAGTAAACACATGAATGGATTACTGGGTGAGGGCCTCGGTTTAAACTTAGTGTTTAAAATACTCAAGTCATCCAAAATCACAACAAGTGGATGGATGACATCCATAGGTAAGTTAAGAGAATGGTAGAGAGAAAAAACTAAGAAGGGTGTTTAGAGAAAAAAGACAAACCCAGCAGGTTCAGCTGGAGCCAGAACAGGCTCTGACCACAGACTGTATAAAACATGGACGTAGTCTCCGTGACATCACCCATCTGTTACTGCAGCTCCGTTTTGAGGCTAAATGGCGGGCGCGGCCATATTGGAAATGGGACGAGTGCCCAAACTCACAGCTATTGGGCGCCCGTAAGTCACGTGATCTGAGCTGTGGCTCTGATTGGGCAAGCTCTCGATCCTAATATCTACCAAACGGCCAAGTCAGAAAAAAATTCACCCCCCTCAGAGTGTGTGCCGTAAGCGAAATTAGCGATCCAGACGAGAGACAGAGTTTATACCAGGCTTTAAATACGCTAATTTCAGCTCTGAAACCGGCCTTTTTCCCGTCCACTTGTACAGGACTTCCGGTGCCTCTGGAGCCATCCTCAAGCGGTCACTGTAGGAACCATTGACTGGATATAGAATTCGATTCACGATTTTCTTTAAATCAAACTTTAGTGAAATTTTCACAATTTGCAGAAACATTTACAAACTTGACAGAAAATTACATCAAACCATTAAAACATCAAAAGCTGCTACTCTGATGCAAGGATGAAATAAAACCGGAGGTAAGAATTATTTGCGACTTTGAGATAAAAGGTCAACATTTTAATATGAAAAGTGGAAATTTTGAGAAATAAAGACCAAAGTCTATAACTTCCAGAGTTTCAGAAATCAATTTAACATTATGTGAAAAAGTCCAAACTTTCTCATTTAGGGTCAAAATGTTAAGATGACAAAAGTCTACGTTTTGAAATAAAGGCAGCGTTTGAGATAAAAAAGTTGAAATTTCATATAAAATATCAAAACTGTAAGATTAAAGTCAACATTATATGAAAAACATACAAAATTATGGAATAAAAGAAAAAAATTTTCAAAGGAAGATTTTTAGATTTTTGAGAGCCACTGCTCATCAACCACTGAGTCCTCAGTGTATTCTGTACATCTATCCTCCAAAGACCTAAGCTGTTGTCTGGTTAACATTTTTGTTTCTCATTGCTATTTGGGACAAGTGAAACCTAGAAAGTTTCAAAACTAAACTTGGTCTTGGTACAGAAATGTATGTTCTTAGTGTTGGTAGTTGGCTATTAGTTATAAGTGTTATTGTACATAACTATAGAGTTTTTTTGTTGTTGTTGTTTCCATTGAAATAGGTGTAAAGCTGTTTACCAAAAGATGACGTGCTTCGTGTCTTAAAATGTGTCTGATAGGTCAAACCTTTAGAAAATGAAGAATTATGGGTGTGAAAAGTGGAAATGTAATGTCCATAATGTAGATTCAGGTTCTAAAGTAAATCTAATAAATTTTGGTGAAACAAATTAGAGTATTTTTTTGGAGGTTGGTCCAAAGTATAATTGGTTTCAGAGTACATATCATGAGTTTTTGTTGGGTTGTTTCAGTTTATTTTGAGGATTTAGGGATATGGTGCACACATTTTGAAAACATAAAGAGTTAAATTGGGAACAAACCGGAGTACCCGGGGAAAACCCAAAGAAACTGTAGGGGGGTTCACAGACATTGGGGATCAAGCTGTGGCCTCTGAAGTACCTTTTGACCTGTTTCTGGACCGTTTTGGCCTGAAGATGCTCCTGATGAATTTCAGAGCTCTCCTAAACAAGCCCTTCTTTTTGCGCTCAGGCTGGATCTGTTCTTCTTCTTGGCTCTTTTTGTCCGCAAGTTCTTCTGACCGGGAAATGGGTTCCACCAGGATCCAGACATCGTCAACCTCAGGTTCTTCAACCAGAGAGGGACTTTCAATCTGGGTCCTGAGGTCTTTGTTTTCTTCTTCAGGTGAGGTGGTGTTACCTGTCTGGGTCTCCAACTCCTCTGGTCCTGATGTCTCGCTCTCAGAGGGCTGTTGATCGTTCACACACTCTTCACCTTCACCTTCATC
>RPOG01001500.1:111307-146225 GCA_008086565.1 Thalassoma bifasciatum
GGCTGACCCTGGGTCTCTATGATCAGCCTCAGAGCGTCATAGGCTGTACTGGCAGGGTACATGACAGATCCTGTGACCATCTCCACGGCGGTCTGACCCAGAGACCACATGTCAATGGCCTCATTAAAGGGGGTTTCCAGGATCATTTCTGGTGCTACGTAGCATAAGGTTCCCGCACACACACCAGGCTGACAGGCAGACACTGGCAGGGACAGGCCAAAGTCGATCAGCTTGACTCTCAGCGGCCAATGGTAACGGTCCACCACCATGATGTTTTCCGGCTTGATGTCGGCGTGCACCATTCCCACATTGCTCAGGTGGTGGAGAGCTGCACCCATCTGATTTAAAACGCTCTTCACCTCTGGCAGGGAGAGTCCTGGAGCTTGTCTCTGCTCTTGTCTGATTTGGATGAACTCTTCCAGACTGACATCCAGGAGCTCAAAGGTCAGGCAGATGCTGGGGCCATGAAAGAAAAAGCCCTGCCAGCTGATGATGTTTGCGGTCTCTGGATCCAGACGCCGCAGTTTCCTCAGGTTGTCAATCTCCACTCTGGCCTGGTGGAAAACACCGGGGAGTGGCTTATTCACTTTGATGGCCACACTCTCATCGGTTTTGATGTTGCGACATTTTGCCACAACACCAAAACTACCTTCCCCTAGTATGGCCTCCACCCTGTGGGAGGGTCCAAGTAAACTATCCACTTCAATTTTTTTGTTCCTGTTCATCTTGACAGATCGATGCGTCGTCGTGTCCAAACGTGTCGTCGTGTCCAAACGTGTCTTCGTGTCTAAACGTGTCTTCGTGTCCAAACGTGTCTAAACGTGTGCTGTGAGTGAAGTTAACTCCTGGTGTCTGTGTCTGTCTGCAGATGTTAGAACAGCCTAATGACATCACAGCACTGTCCCTTCATTGCACAGACACAGACTTCAATGAGCCTCCGTGTTTGAATGACAACATTCCAACCCTTGTGATGTCATCGCCTGGTTAACACAATGAGACCAACAAAATGGAGGACAGTCTAATTAGCTGTGAGAGACAAAGCTACAAATTATTTGGGACATCAGGAAGTTTGGTGTCATTTGTTTGATTATTAAACTGTTAGTTAGTTAGAAGTCTTCTTGTTCATGAGTTCACAGGTTTGATGAAGACATTCTGCAAATATTTTTTCTCTCTACATGTTAAATTTGGGAGCTGCAGTAAAAGTCTTCAGCAGATTTTACAGCCATGTTTGAAATGTTGTTATATCAAGCCACAAATGAGTGGACAGTGTATGAGGGACTAAAAACGCCAAAATGAAACATGTGATTACATGATAAGCTGAATAATTAAATGTGTCATTCATTCAATATTGGGAATATATCAACAAATAAATAAATTCATGTTTAACTACTTTTGAGCATTTGTGTTTAAATAATCAATTAATTGTGCAATTAATCATTCAAATTGGTAATAACTAAAACAATGTTTTAAATACATAAATCTTTAAATAATAATCTAAAATGTTCATTCTTTATGTAGAAAAATACGTACTTATTTCTCTGTTTATTTGATGGTTTCATGGTTTTATGAGATAATTTTTTCTGTCATCCTCTCCCATCAAACTCAGCGGATGAGACAAACGTTGGTCACGTCACAAACCAAATAAACAAACACGGCAGCGGTTACCAGCATCAGCTTTACTATGAGCTGATTTACTGACACTTTGAGAGCTTGACAAACGTTTGTTTCAGGGATTGGAGATTCACTGTCACACTTAAGCTGTTCTGGTTCAGGTAATTTATGAGATTTTGAGTCATGCTGGTTGATAAAAGCTGTCAGTTTAAATCATTTAGAAAAACTTACCTATGTGCCAAGGTCACATTCTGAGAGTTAAAAAGACCATGAAGGACTTGATTCCCTGATCCTCCTGACCACAGGCTCTTCAACTTTTTAAGCCCTTGGCTAAAAATTTAATAAAAGGTAATCACATCCTGGATGTTCTCTCGTTAATGCAAAGAGCACTGACAATGAAGAGCCAATTATAATTCTTCAGGGCGCTGTGTGTCTGCTCAATTGACCACTTACTTAAAACACTGAAACTGCTCCCGACCCTTAAAGTCACCTAATTACACGAAAACCCGTCTCCACCCACGTTAACATTCCTGTCACATTTTTCAATCAACAGTCTGAGAGCCTGAGCTCCTGTTTCAGTCGATGTTCACACAGACTTTGTGCTGACTGCAGATTCATCATCACTCTGTGCATCCAGCTCATACCTGGACTGTGCTTTAGGGCCTGTTCTTTTATCAGAGGCAGAATACGACTGTGTGTGAGGTTTTGTTAAATATTACTGGTCCGTATTCGAGGATTATTTTGGAAAAGAACTGTTCTTTTTCATTCAACTTGTCCTCTCCAGTGAAAATGAAAACATTTGTTTCAACAGTTTCTATGGCTGACAAAGACACTTCAAGACTATCCTGTTATTTAAGATTAATGGAGAGAGATACACAATGCCCCTTAAGACATTTTGGAAGATTTTATGCCTCTTATAAGTTGATGTATTTTAGGATGGTACCTCAGGCATTTCACTCGCAGCTAAAAAGGCATTAATAAAGAATTGGTTGTCACATGAGAGCTCATCTCTGAACGGATGGATGGACACTTACAGAATGGCAAAGATTTAGACATATTTTTAATAAATCATATTTCTGTTTGTCCGAGCCAAGAACAATTCACTGCACGCAGAAAAACTCAGGTTAATTTTATATCTTTTGTACCTTCCATAAGACATTTGACACAAAAGGTCATTAGAATATGAATTAAGATTAAGGAAGCTTCACAAAAAGAAAAGGAAACTTTTCTTTTTGAAAAACCCAATTGAAAGGATTAGAGAGGGTTACTTTGCCTTTGCTGAATTTTGTTAAATATGCAGAGATGGTTCTTTTATTGTGATTGGCTCCTTTAAGCCATGACAATAAATGTTACAGAGAAAAAAAAGTTCTTATTCATTGAAACAGAAGTTTAAGTTTTACTTTTAATTCTTAAGAACATGTTTCTTGAATCGACACATCTTTATGTTAAGAAAACCTGCCAAAGTATTTTTCCCTACTCGGTTGGAAGATTCTTCAGAGTAATTCAGGCATCACTTTTGCTTCTTATATCTTATACCCATCTTGAATCTATTTGAATGTGGTTAAGAATATTTCTCATAGGACATTTTTTTCCTTAAATTTAGACAAACGTGTTGTTTTCAGTTTAACTGTGTTGTTTGAGATGGTAACTTGAATTCGCTTGACGTGACGTGATACTTTATGTCTCGACTGAAACCATGATACGATGTTGACTGTGTGGACAAAACGGCGGACGAACAGAAGCTCCTTGGGTCTAACGTGCAAAAACACAGGCGTTACATAGCTCATCACACAGAAATCACAGTGATAAATGTGAGATGAACAATTCCTAACGAACACAATTGGCAGGGAACATGAGGAGGCCAGAAAAAATAGGTTGTAAACAGTGTCAACAAATGCAAACTTCTCCTAGAGTTTGTGATACAACGCTTCCCACAGTTTGATAAAGGACACTTTACAGGTGCTCGGCAGAGTGTTCAAGTATAAAAACGACACGTTATCATGTGATGATTCAGTATCTGATTTGCGTTAGTAACTGAAAACATAATCCAGCCTTAACCCTATAAAGCCAAACAAATCATATGTGATACATGAAATTAAAGACCACTATCTCATCAAAATCATAAATAGTTTCTTTAAAAACCTGTTAAAATTATTTTTAAAAATATATTCTACCACCTTGAGGATTGTCATATCACTAGTCAGCTGAAGTTGTATTTTGGCTCTTTTGTCTGCTCTCGTGAAATCCTCCACTCACATATATTCAGGAAAAATCGTTGCTTGATTTTTAAGAAGTTGCAGCAAGAATAACATGGAAAAAGTCACTTTTTGTAATAAAGAAGTGTTTTCTGCATGAAATAAATGCAGATTTACTAAAAGACTTGGTAACACTTTAGATTAGGGGACACATATTCACCATTAACAAGGTGCTTATTAACATGCATATAAGAAGCTAATAAGCATTTATTAAGCACGCATTAACCCCTTATTCTACCTCTATTGCACCATGAATTCAGACTTTTCCATATATCAACTACTAATTATTACTTATTGACTACAAATTAATGAATATGTGTTCCCTAGTCTAAAGTGCTACCATAGACTTTAATACAATAGTACGCAAAATTGCCCAGCATGTTAAATGTGACACAAGAAATGGATCATGAATTAAATAATAAAGCAATATTTTTTGTGGATTTTGTTAAAAGGGTACATAAACATCTCAGTTCCAAATAACTGGAACTTTTGGACTATTTTTTCATTTTGGTTGAGCTTCACAGGTTTACAGCCTGCAATCCTCCTCCTACATACCTGAGCTTCAACGCCACATGACTGTGCTTTAAGCTGCTATAGGTGTATTTTATCATGTGTAAGAGTTGCTATAAGGCTTTGTAAATTCATGTTTCAGCTTTCTGAATATGCTCATGATGCATGATAAAGTGCGTCATAAAGGGGATTAATCTGAAGTGTTTCTGAAATGTTCAATATTTGGTTGAAATTGATGCTGTGTACGCATGTTTTACAGCTACAAAGAGAACAGAGCCTGCTCAGCTGGAACACAAACTTTCTTCCCTCCTTATCTCGACGATGAAATGATTTGTATTTAATTCCCTACTATCCATGCTGTGCAGCCACAGTGTTTGCTCTGCCAACAGGAATGCAGTTATCAGTTTATGAGCAAATGTTCTACCTAAGCTTTCTTTCTGTACATATGAAGATAAGTACCAGGGTAAGGTTATTCTGAAAAGAGAATACACTTCCACAAATCCAGTAATGACCTTCAGCTTCTTTTGAATAAATCTGGTTTCTTAATCCTTCAAAGACGTTGAGATCTATGAGATTATAACGTCGTATTAGAGCGGCGTGCAGGTGTGCAGATCTAAAGTTAATGTAGACAGACCTGCCGCTCATCAATCATCTCCAACCAATCTCACTAACTGCTCCATTGACCCTCACCTGACCCTTCCCCTCCCAGCAGCAGCATGGGAATTAATCGCCAACCAGGCAGGAAGCTGAATGGGTTTTATATTGTGTTGAATGTCTTCCATTCAACCTTTTTCAGGGGAAAAACCTTAGCTACAAACACGCTCACAATTTACCAGAGGTGAAGCGTGAATCCGGAGGGAAACCAAAGGTTATAAAGTGAGAAATGAGGTCTGCAGAAACACTGCGAGAGGAGAGAGGAGTGCTGACACCTCCTCCAAACTCCACTTACACACACTATTTGAAAGCTTTAAGTTGGGACTAAGACATAACTTCAGTGCGTATCATTTCTGGATATGAATATTTCATGAACTGAGTAAAATGTTAAACTGCTTTATCCTGCCTTTTCTTTCTGCATTCCCTGAAAACTACTTTACAACTCAGCTCCACCCAGCTCCTCATTTATGCTGCGTCTGATCTTGTGGGTGTCACATTTATTGTCATATGTACGACTGGGGTTTTGCCTGCCTTTCAGAAATGGAAGGTGTACTGACAGATATCCTGCCATTGTACCCTCCTTGTGCTTGTAACAACCTGACAGGTGTGATCAACATGTAACTGTGAGCTGCAGGGACAGTCCTGTGCTCTGAGGACTCACCAAAGGCCCAGGATGACGGTCTGCTCCTCGCCGCTGAGGTCAGGCAGCTCATACTGATCTGGCTCTGCTAAATTGATCTTATCCAGTACAGTGTCATCACCTAGATTGCAGTCCTGCAAACAAGAAAACACAAAGAGTCAGTAATCTGCAGATAAAACACAAAGCATATGAACACAATCAAGATGTGGAGCTGCAGCATTAAGGTTTCCATGAAAGCTGCAGAAAAACTGCAAAACTAACAGTGGGATCACCCAGCTGTGTTCATTAGATGCATCCTTACATAGGTCTTCGTTGAAACGACTTGTTGAAATTCTTACAGCCAAGGAACTGGAAAGCATTCGTCTTTGTCACTGTTTTAAATCAGATGGTACACTCTTTTAATCTTGCTTGTGGTCCGTTTTTATATTCTCTTTATTGTATGAGTCTTTGAATTGTTTTGTCCATTGTACTATTATGCTGCCTCTTGGCCAGGTCAATTTGCAAAAGACTTTTTAAAGCTTTTACCTTGTTAAATAAAATAAAATAAATCGAAGTCATGTTCAACCAGCTGTTAAAAATTCATGGAAAGCTGGTTAGCAAGAGCGATACAGACTCTGCTTCAACTCAGTTTTTTCTCCACACTGTGGTGATGATCCTCTTTTAATCTGTACTTTCTTGTGTTTATGTTTACTTTTCAATGGATACAACGCAACAAGGTAATGTATTTATCAACAGTTATGTAACACCGTTGCTTGAAATATGACAACAATTGCTGGAACATAAGGATTTGTGAGGTTTCAGTTTGATCATGAGGGGACGTTCTCCAGACGTCAGATCTTGGTCTGGTTCGAACTAACATTTAAATAACCATAGGCTATTGTTATTTATATGGTCGGTAACGCGAAGTACACTTTATAAATTTGGTTTGTTCCATAGTTAAGTGGCCAAATTTAGTAATGGTCACAACAAGGTGCTCTGGGATGTACCATGTTACCATGTAATGTAGAGAAACAGTGCTCACCTACCAACTCCAACCTCACCAAGCAGAGCAAACGTAACCCGGCTCTTCATTTTATCGACAGACTTTCAGGTTTGAACAGATCACTGCAAAATCACTGCTGCATGTGGACAGGAATGAACATTAGCACAAAGAGCTTATCTCATGTTTTAGCCTTACGCCTGTGCTCTATCACTCTCCTGTTTAGCTTCCCTCTGCTCTTCTGCCCCTTCAGTCCAGCCCCTGTTTCCACTATTATTTTCAAATAAATCACAGAAATTGTTTTCAGTGGAGGAAAACACAGATCTCTCTTCTGCTGCTAAACTTCATTGGCCTGCATGGTATTGTCATAGACAGCGGTTACCAGATGTGAGAGCAGCCTGAGGAGCTACTAAACACCAACAATCTCTGAAAGGAAAAAAAAGAACACCTTGACCTGCAATCCAGGCACTAACAACAGCGCCGGTGAGAGCAAGTCATTTGGTCACCAGCTTATGGTACTTTTGGTATTGTGGGTACAAGCCAAGTCCTGCTGGAAAATGAAATAATTTCCATAAAACTAGTCAGCATGTCGTGCTCTAAAATTTCCTAGTGAGCAGTAAGCAGTCACTTTTTTTTGACAATTAACTTTCCTGATTTGATTCCATTTTATTGAAATGCACCTAAAAGAGCAAAAAGGTTCAAATTTGTGGTTTTGATTCATGTTTATAGGTGAGTCATATGCAAAGACTAAGAAGAAGGAAGAAGGGAGTTTACCTTATCTAGGCTAACATTTTTTAATTCATTGCCTTTGTACATAACACCACATTTAGCCATTATTACCACATCAGTACCCCGCAGGCAGAAGATTATATGTTGAGTATCTATCAAATCAAAATGACTGCAGGAGATGGGATCAAACTGCCAACGTACGATTGAGTGTTGACTCACTCTACCAGTGAGCCACAGGTACGATTTAAGGTGATACAAGCCCCGCACACAAACTTCCCTTTGTGCCCAGAGATGCGTTAGCCAATCTCAGCTCAGGTCGACTGATTACAAGAGATTTCTGTGTCCAAAATAACATCAAGCTGATTTTCTACGAGGGAACAGTTGAATTGTTTACTCATATGAAACGATCCCTACAGGCCAACTTTTACCTTGGAGTGGTACTTTTTCCAAACAGTTACTGTGAGGAGCTCTCAGGGTCTGGGGTCATTTGAAGAGGAGGATGAAAGATTCAAATGCTGCACTCAAACTGTGCACTTAAAGATGGTCAAAAACAGTCAAGTGCATTCCTTTGGTTGACTTTTGGCACCGAATACTGTGTACTGATGCAAAAAGAGAAAACTCATTCCAAACCCTGCTCTCTGACAATGTGGTCTGGCACCGGCAACAAGAACTCGGGATCAGACTTGCTTTCATTTGAATAACAGCTGAATGCCAAATCCAGTCAAACGCACAGCGACAGAGAGGGCCCAATTTCCCTGCTGGCAGCGGTTCTGATTGTCCAGTGATGAAAAGTTTCTCCTGCGTCCCTCTCTGCTTTCTATCCGTTGGAGAGAGGATGCACTGAGCCCTGCTTAATGACAGCCTTGATTGAGCTCATTTACTCCCTGCTCTCCAGTAATGAGGGTATTAGTGGTCTGAGCACAGCACAAAGAACTGGAGCCGAGCCAGGGCCACAAGACCCAGAGCAGCGCGGACACTCTTCAGTGAAGGTCTGGGAATACACAGAGGGAGGGAACAAATAAGAGTGAGGACTGAGGAGGTCGTGTCGTGTAGTAAGTCTGGTTTCGGACTAAATACACAGACGTATCGTAGTAACGCGGTCGGACTCCACTAAAAGGTTTATAAATTGTTGTGCAACTCCGTTGTACCCGGTCTTGTTGACACTGACCAGACGGGCCATTGTGACGTGGTCCTTTTGTTTCCTGTGACGAACTACGTTTCTGTGAAACGGAAAGAAGAAAATATAATTCGAGACATTATTTCTGAGATCCACATTTTCAACCCTGTGATTGAATGGGATCCTCAAACCTGAGAGTACAGATCTGTGGATTGATAAAAATGTTAAACAGTCACAGGGTTTTAAGAATAAGATCTGGTTTCCAGGTTAAAGGTGACGTATGCAGAAATTTTCAATAGGTTTCGTTTCTCTGCTTACAAACAGCATCCAAACTTTGCTCCTCCTTCGTGGCTCAGTGTCAGCTGCTGCGCATGCTCACTGCCCCCAATCGTAGCTAATAGCATGGCTAACAGTCGTAGCTTTGTAAACACACCATAGATGGAAAATACAGCCCTGCCAGCACCTGCAGCACTAAGTGAGAGAAACTCATGAGCTGGACACCTGACTTCCTGCGGGTAAATGAGATACACCACAAATACAGTATCATTCTTTCTCCGTGTTACGGCTGCTGTCATAGCCACTCATTATAGCTTCTCCTACTTGCTATCAGCAACACACTAAGTCACATGCACACTGGGCATGCTGTGATTGGCTGATCATCACCCATAAAAAACGCTTGCCCCCTGCCCAGAAGTGTCCAGAGTCCAGCATAATATTAACAAAACAGGCGAGGAGGCACACACCGACACTGACACACAAGCACAGAGGCCCAGAGACGATGATAGAGCAGGATTATTCCTGTAAAAACTACATTTTTAACTTTCATGAAAATTCTGCATACTCTACCTTCAACTTTGGAGGAAATGTATTCCAAGGTAGGAAAGCAGTCACATCAGCTCTTTGATTCTTTATAGATTATCCACTTTTCAAGTATTGAAAACTAATAACATCCCTTATCAGGATATCTGCAGGTTTCAAGTCAAATTTCAGACCTTTAATGCCACCTTGACTAAAAATTTAAAACCAAAAACACAAAACATAGAGTTGATGGTTTGGGGATCCTACGATATTATGACCCAAGCTTAGCATGTACCAAGGTTACCCAAGATTAGAACACAGTGAGACTCATTCCAGTTCACTTTTTTTGTTTGTTTATTGAATATAAAGTGATGCTTAGTGCTCTCTGGTTCCACAGCTGTATATACAAGTGCATACAGTGGCCCAAAGGCACAGACTGGCAAGCTAGCATGAAGAAAACAATCTATATCAGCAGCTAGTAAGAAAGTTCCCTCTCCACATCTCCTTGAAAACTCCTGTGAGACAAAGAAAAAGAACAATATAACACTAACTAGTCATGTCCCAACAAATTTTAGATGTTTGAGTAATGCATTTAAGACCGTTAGAGACTTTTAAAGATTTTTCAAGATGTGTGGACACCCTGCTGATATATTTCTGTGCATCATCAGCAAAGAAATGAAATTATCTACAAATTTCTTGATGAGGGACCCAAGGAGCCAAAGACAGACCCCAGAGGAACACAATCAGTAGACAGAAAGACGTCAATCCGTCTGGTGGGACTGAGTGCTGTATCCTTAATTCACACATAACTCTTCAGGCATGAGAAAGAATTGTGTGTATAACAGAGTCAAAAGCTGCTATTAGGACAGAAATACTAAAGCAGCCAAGTCTAAAAAGTTCACCGGTATAACCAGGACTTGTATGCAAATCTAGTCTTTATACAAACAGGGCCATAGGTCATAGGATACAATTTAGGAACAACCCCCTTGGACGCAGCGTTCGCCGAATGCACAATTCCCAACACACTCCCATTAGCAAATTCAATAGCAAATTAATTTTCTTTCCATTCCAACATTGTCATACTTTTACATAAGATTCATTCCCTCAATGTTCATTCTCTTTGTCCTAACCACTAACATATGGACATGATGTCAGCCATCTTGAAAATAACCATGCAGGTATGATAATCCTGCCGTTAGTGCCCGTAGTGGTGAGGTCGACCACCATCAAATTTCACGCTCAGTTGAGGTGTAAGCCCCGCTCAATCATTCCCTTTTTCATCATTTGCACAAATGGTTCATTTTCATCGGGAATGGCTGAACGTGCCTTGATCATACAAACTCTTCAAAGAACAGTTTCTAGTCTTTGTCCTGATTGAATAAAAATGTCTCAGGATGAGTAAAAACCAATTCATCCACTACTTTCAATAAAAACTGAAGTTTTGAGATTAAACTTTCTCATTTTTTCTTGCTTTAACACAAAGTTTGGGGAGTAAATGTTGACCTCCTGGTTCACAGATCCCACCCACTGTTAGGTTACAAGCTGCAGAAATAACCAGAGTTATTCACCTGTTGGTGCTGATAATGTGACGACTGATAAGTAGATCAGGCTTTAGCTCCTGTTGAGAAGCTAACATGTCTTAATGCCACAGTGTAAGGCAGCATCCTGCACTGAAGGTGAGGAACCTGCTGGATAATAACAGCGCTGTAAGCAAGCAGGACTAAAGGAGTCAGCAGGAGAGAGATTGACCATGCAGACCCCAGAATAGAACCTGTGTAGAGTAAGAAAACACACAGGAGGGATGAATGGGAGGCTTATGAGGCATGACGGGAGGAAAATTAGACTATCACAGTGTTGTGTGCATGTGGGGGATTGTTTGAAGGTGTGTGCGCATTAAAGACCTCTCAAAAGCACATCTCCTCCTCCGAGGGCTCAGTTAACATTTAGACAGAAACCATTCTTCTCTCTCTGCTGCTCCATGCTCTGCTAGAAGACTGTACGTGTCAGCAGACGATGGGAGCAGCACTTCATCACACAGTCGTTAAAACAGTCTGGGTACTGGAGCTTTAACCGAGCAGCCGTGTGGAGAAACAACAGGCTGTAACACAGGGAAACCAAATAAGAAAGCCACTAAGGTGTTAAAGGTGTTAAAGGCTTTTACATGTTTTAAACATGGATATATTTTAGGAAAAATGCTGACAAAACTTGAGCAGATTTTCAAACAGCAACATGTTCATATCTTTTAGCAATCCCTGAATCTGACTGTAAACTGATCAAAGCACCTGAAATTGCGCAAGATCTTCATGAGATAATTAGTTTATGATATGTTGGAGGGGTGGGCCTCAAACACCAAGGTCTGCCTAAAGCTCTGACTGACTGAGGGTGAAACAAGGGTTTTCAAAAACACCAGTTAGAGAGAAAGAAAATAAGGGATTGAATTTTGAGGTGTGAACCATTGATCATATTCATAAAAATCAGTATTCAGAAATAACATGTTGCCCCCCTTTCGCTTTTAGCTTCCCCAACATTTCATGCCAAGTAATTTTTCATTAGGGACACTTTCCTTTCTCTCCTTTTTTGGGATTACTTTGCTTTTCAGTCCTTCTTTGGTAAACTTTTCCAATCTTTTCCCTTCCTTTTGTTTATCTTCTTCCTTTAGAATGCTTATCTTTCTCTCCTTTTTTGGGACAATTTTCTTCATTTTTATTTCTTCAGACATTTTTTTTCTCTCTCTTCTTCGTCATTCATCTCTGGAGGCCTGATTTTGAATTATGCCCAAACTTATTGCTGAATCATCAGAAAGACTTCTTGGACCTGAGGAACACCAGGCAGCACCTGATCAACAAACCACTGGAGGTTAGTCCACGGTAACTTCCTGCCTCTGGTTTAAGGGGAACAGAGCAGTGTGGCACATGATGTTTCAACAGAAGCAACAGGCTCCAGATGGTATTAAGGTTCAGAGGAGGACGCCTCCCTCTACTGATGATGTTGGGAATTACAAATTATTTGCCCCTGTTGTAGATTCAGGGCAGCAAGAAATGTTGTTTATCCTGGACTTTGATCTTTAATGGCTTAGACTTGGTGACAGCAAACAGCAGAGAGTGAGTTTGTAGCATCAGAGACAGTTTTCGTGACCAGCTGTGTTTAGTGATGGTAATGCTGAAGTTCTTATCCACCAACGCTTACTTCAAAATAGGGCTGGGCAATTAATCGCAATTTAAATAAAATTGCAATGTGACCTGTTCTGATTTTCTAATCCCAGTATTTCTATAACCTGAGTCACAGATAATTTTTTTCCAGTTGATGTTTTCTGCTCTACACCGGTGTCACTCAACCAAATGGCAAAATTGTTGAAAACTACCTTTGCAAGACAAACAATCTAAGCGGTGAAAAGTGGCAAAAACAGCAAGAAGTAGCATTAACAATCGTATTAAGATGGCCAAAAATGGTCAGGGACTAGCAAAAGTTGGCAAGAAAATTGGGAGAAAACTTGAGAGATAATCAGAAAGAAGCAAATTATGGTCCAAAAGTGGTGAAAAACAGAGTGAAAAGTGACCAAACTGATCCAAAAGCAACAAAAATTGGCAAGAAAATTCTGACAAAACTTGGAAAATGGTGAGAAGGTGGCAAAAATGGGGGAGTAACAAACTGTGACAGTGGTAAAAATAGCCAAAGGCAACAAACATTGGCAAATAAGTTGGGATTAAACTTAAAAAGTAGTCAGAAAATAGTAAAAAATGGTCCAAAAGTGGTTGGAAAACAAGAGTGGAAAGCGACCAAAATTGGCAAAAAGCAGTCAGGGGTAGCAAAAAGAAACGTCATGAGCTGTTGTTGTGCCAAAGTGGATGTAAATGTTCATTTCCCACAATGTGTTTGTTTAAAAACACATTAGATGGAGGACCTAGACATAATCACACAAAAATTGCAAATCAGGGAAAAATAATTGCAATCAGATTATTTTTGCATATCGTTCAGCCGTACTTCAAAATAATACCATTACCGCAACCAAGAATGAGTATTTATTGATTTTTTACCAATATCTGAAAGCAAATACTGCCCTAATGGAAAACGCAGTTGAATCTTGAACT
This sequence comes from Thalassoma bifasciatum, assembly GCA_008086565.1. Taxonomy (NCBI): domain Eukaryota; kingdom Metazoa; phylum Chordata; class Actinopteri; order Labriformes; family Labridae; genus Thalassoma; species Thalassoma bifasciatum. The sequence continues at coordinate 124,689 of RPOG01001500.1, forward strand.
TCTGGATATAACTCTGAACAGTGCTACAAATTCTGATGAGTTCATCCACAAGACAGATGGTTTGAAAATAACCTTCCACTGTTTCTCAACACAATCTTTTAATGACTCTGAATTCACAAGAACTGGATGTGTGTGTTACCAAAAAAGTTTTTTCATAGAGCATCATCAGATAAGAGTCAATTTGTGGTGTTTTTCATCCCAACACCTCATCATCTCCTCCCTTTTTTAGACATTATCTCAGCCTCTGGACTTTCATCTTATCTGAGGCTTCAGTGTTAAATTAAAGTACCAGTCTTTTCTTTCTTGGTTCTCTGAGACAGAGCTGTGCTGTCGTCTCGCAGAACAATCAAAGGTGATAAAAGAGGCTTCAGAAACACCAAAGAAGGAAAGACGGCAGCAGAGTCTCATACCTTTGGGAGCCAGGACGGGGGTGTGGGGGTGGGAGTGGATTCATCATCCGTCTGGACGGGCTGGTCCTGTTTCCTCTTGACCTCCAGGATGAGCTGAGCCAGGAACTTCTGCTGGAAATGAGTGCGTTTGCCAAGAGCACCTAGATTGAAAAATAAAAATCAATTTCAGCATTTACAGCATCACTGACGCTTTTCTGTCCATGATAGATATTCTAGTTGGTTTTATAAAACATTTGTATTTATGAACAAGCAGAAAAAACGTATATGACAAGGAGGAACTGAAATAAATAAATAAAAAAGGAAAGTACGACATCATTCTTAGACAAGTTGTTCTGATGAAGATGTTTGGTATTTTGATACCAAACATGGCAGAAACGATCACACGGGAAAAATGTTTAAACCTTTTTCCCTTAAAGTCAGACCCTGTCTTTACAGAGTGACCTATATTCCAGTATTTACGGTATCTGAGTACCCAACAAATGATCATGTTGTTGCTCTGCACTGCATGAGTCAAACATGTCCCGGCCAAATCATTTACAAAAAAGTATGATTTTATTGGAGTGTAATTATATAAAGATACAAGGTACAAATATACAGGATAATGTTTAAAATGTCAAACTCAGTTAAGTTTTAAAAGAAATTAAAACAGTTCATACATATAAAAGTCCTTGAGGAAGGCATGTTAAGGCCCAGTCGGTGACCTGACCCTAAACTTAACAACAACCTGAAATGAAATAAAATGAGATGTTGTGAAACCCAAATTTTAAAAACTTGTTGAAAATCTAAAAAAAGTGCTGAGCTCTGAATGTAACAAAAAGAATTTTCGGAAAATCAAACACGTAACAACTGACCCAAAATGGAACAGATTGTTATATTTTGGGAAAAATGTTACTACATTTTCGGCTTAGCATCAATTACATTGTTGACCAGTTATCACATTTGGGTTTATTATATTTTTTATTATATTTTGGGCCGTCGTTACATTTTGGGTCACTGTTACGAATGAGGTTCTAAAAAGATGTTATAGGCCTCAAACATTTTTGACATTTAAAAGTGGGCCCTGAGTTGGAAAAGGTTGGGAACCACTGTTCTTCTCTAGTACTTTATTTAATATTCCTATGATTATGCTTTACACAAGCTTCTTGTTTATTGCTGTAATGGAGTAAAATTCCCCATTATAGGACAAATGACATGTATCTTAAATGATCTTTTCTTATCTAAAATGTAAATGACAGAAGTAACATACCAGTCATGTTGACCTCCAGTCCTGAGAGCTCCTGGGCTTTCCCGATGTGCTCTTTGGCCAGCTTGTACTCATAGTAGGTCAGACAGATGTACATACACTCCAGGTGGAACTGGATGGCCAGGTTTCTGTGCTCTGTCAGCAGGGACTGGTGTTGAAGCACTGTGGGAAGGACAGACAATTGTTTAATTCAAATATAATTTTTCAGCTTGACTGTATCAAAAAGTACTGAAGAGATTCACAGATCCACAGTCATATTCTTGATCTAAAACTGCTACAAACAAAAGAAGGGGAGCAGCGGTGATCCAGTGGCTGAAAGGAAGTGAGGAGGATGAGCAGCACTAATGAAAACAAAGCAGTGAAACAAAGTTAAGATGTTATTTTCTGATTGTTTTAACAGTTTGTCACACTTCAGGCATTTTTCGTCCCTTCTGAAAAACTTTAGGTAAAACATCATTTGCCAGATGTTGAGGTAATGTCTCAGGTGTTTAAGCTGGTAGTAAAGGTCTTTATGAGGAGGAAACTTGTTAAAGGCATAGTTTTGGTTTATAAAACGGACATTTAGCGTTTGAAAGGAACAAGGACACAGTTGTGAAGACTTTATCTGCAGTTTTTAGCCCTGATTTGTTTTTGTGCTGTCACATTATGCTTCATTCTGCCTCCATCACAGCAGCATCAAAGTCAAAACACAGCTAACTCAGCCTAACAGGTCAAAAAGTGCTTTAAAGTTATTTTCATGCACAAGTCACATCTCTGCACGTGGTCCACTGAGTAGAGGAGAGACACGCTGCTGTCACCTGATCCTTGTTTTCCATTAACCCAACCTGATGACTGTTGACAGGGAGCTTCACACTAATGCATGCTACATTTACTGACAATGAAATGTCTTTAAAAAATTACAACATACACTCTTTGCATCTAGAGACACCCCACACACACTTCTTCTTGACAATAAATAACAGTTTGGAGACTTGATTTTTGTCTACAGACCCAAACCCCCCCCTGTCCATCCACACACTGAGCACACCTGATCTCTCCACAGACCGACCCAGAGCGCCAAGGCCTTGGAGTGACACATTAAAAAGTCAAACAGAACGTGAGAGTGGAGGTGAGGGAGCCACTCAAGAATTACACATCTCCTTCTTTCCTTTCTTTCCATCTGATCTGATCATTTATTCGTCCTCGATGAAGGCTTCATCACGCAGGCACCGAGATTATTGAGCGGGAGAAAGCAGAAGGGAGGTGGTGTATAATACATGATGAGACTCCTATTCAACATTAATGGAGTGAAACACCAAGCAGGCAGATGGGGAGAGAGATTTACATGCAACATGTCTGTGTCAAGGAGAAGTCTTACTCCTGGTTTGGCCTTGTTTCATTAGTATGCACAAATCGATCCTAGTTTCACATATCAGTCCACGACGGACTCAAAGGGAGAGGTCAGATAACAGAGACAAAGGGCCGATCCATTGGACAGCTACTATTCCTGGTAAGGTCCCCTAAAACAAACTGGTCCTTGGTGAGGGGGCAGGCAAAATGCAGTCATACACTTCATATGAGGAAAAAGAACAGGAACCAGTTCACAGTGGCCTGAGGGTCACTGGGACCCTGACATGGAGCAAGGCCTGGGGTTGAGGCTCAGAGGAAAGTGCGTGGTGGCATCTACACGTGGCTCAGCTCCAATGTTTGCATGGGTTCATCCTCTTGTTCACCCACTACCTAGAGGGAGAGCAAAAGTGGTCTGGTGCATTGTGGATCATGGCCTGACCTGACTTTCAGATGACGACCGGATGACCTCCAGTTCACCTGTGGATGACGTCCGGATGATATCCTGATGACGTCCAAATAACGTCCAGACTTGATATCCATATAATGTTTGGATGACGTCCAGATCTGATGTACGGATAACTTCCAGATGAGATCCGAACGGAGGTACGGTATCACAACATCTGAACATGACTGTCAGATGACCTCCAGATGACCTCTGGTTAATGTCCTGATCATGTCAAAGTAAACTCCAGGGAGCGCAGATGGCCTGGTGGTTCAGGTCGCGCCCCGTGAGGTTGGGCCCGGGTTCAAGTCCAGCCTGTGGCCCGTTTCCGCATGTCACCCCCCACTCTCTCCCCATTTCCTACTCTATCCACTGTCCTCCTCTAGCCATTTAAAAAGAATGAAAAGTCCCCCAAAATAAATTTATTAATTAAGTCCAGACCTGCCGATTGATGATGTCCAGATGAAGTCTTAAAATGTTATTGAAGTCTGAACCTGAAATTTGGATGACGCCCTGGATAATATTTAAATATGACGTCAAGACGATGTTTGGATGAAGTCTGAACCTGACAACCGGATCATGTATAGATGTATAGATGTAGAGATGGTGTCCGGGTGATGTCATCCAGACGTCGCCCGGACCTGACATCCAGATCAGACTTCCGCATAATGTCCAGATAAATTCTCAACCAGACGTCTGGATGATGTGCCGATGATGTGCCGATGATGTGCCGATGATGTGCCGATGATGCGCGGATGATGTGTGGATGGTGTCCAAAACCTGATGTCTGGATGAAGTCTGAACCTGATGTCCAGATGATATCCAGATAAAGTCCAAACATGACATCTGGATAATGTCCAAACCTGACCCCTGACCCAATGACCACAGCATGATGCCTGAGAGATGGAATCTGGGGAAAACACCAGCCTTTTCAGGTAGTCCTCACAGCGACTTTAAAGAGGTTCATCAACTGATGACGTTAAAATTGAGGGAAATCACATGTTGATTATCTAATTGGAATTTCTGTTCAACTTTCAAACAAGTTATTACGAGCAGACTGCAGAGCCGTGCTTGGCCTTCACTCTGTTTATGAACCAACATTTACAATGGATGAAGCTTTGACATCCAACAGTTTTTACATCAACATTTTAAACTTAACATTCCAACTTTTTGTATCCGTCATGTCTCTGTGTTAAAGGAGACAAAGGCAAAATCTCATTTAACCATTCATCGAGCAACATCATAACGAAAGGTACCAACCAGTAATCTCAGTCAATAGTATTTCAATTAATGTGCATTGAAAGAGAAAACAAGACAAAATCCTAGAAAATTAACAGCTTCTTTGAAAGCCTTTCAACAAAACAGACTGGTACAAAAGGCATTCAGTCAGGGAGTTTGTCTCAGTGTGGGTATTAAAGTATGCAGCTGAGAATACGATGTGAAACAGAAACATTAAGTCAGTGAGTGTGTTCTGACTGCACGTACCTAATTAAAGCTGCCACGCTGTTAACCAGCAGCACGAGCGAAAAGAAAGATCAGGAAATTAAGCCAGAAACACTTTCTCCACCAGGCGATATCTCACATCCAGAGCTAACATGATTGCAGCAGCCACCCAGAGACGCTTGGCGTGGGGATAAACAGATCTGCATGCTTCTCACAGCAACCCCCCCTCACTTCTCTCCTCACGTTACTGGTAAAAGGATTGTGTGGCAGAGCGCTCCTCTGGAATATGGATCGAGCTGTTCTGTAGCCTGCACGTAGCGCTCGCCCTTCACACTCTGTTAACCATCACACAACAGACTGCACTCCAACAAACACACCCACTCCCTCCAAACAATAAAGTCCAGCCAGCAGCGCTGAGAGGAGAGAGGAGAAACTTTACGAAACAAACATTTTATACAGCCTCAAATAAAGACCAACCTAATGGGTTTGAACTGTGAAAGAGGAAACGTGCGTTCCTTCATAAACAGGAGATTTACTTCACAGACAGGTATCAAAGCTCGAAACCAAAAAGATATTCGGATAAAATAAACAAGAGTTGGTGCAATGGTGGTTAAGTGAGGTTAAGTTTCGTTAATAAAACAAATCAATAAAGAAAAGTGTTTTTCATTTAGTGAAATTCCACAACATGTACAGTAGAGATGTGCCATTTCATACTGTCTACTATAATACTGCTGTTAACTTTGTGATGATAAAAAAAATTGTTGCAACTCAATGTTTACACTATATGGGTGCAACGAGTTATGACGTTCAGCACTGCATACATGAACTAGAGGGAGGGGCCTGCATTTCCTTTCAGCAAATGCAGGATGTTGAAATGCTGAGCATCACATTTCAGTGTTCAAATTATTATGTTGAAATGCTGATGTTTGGCATTTCAACATAATAATGGTTTAATAAATTGGAGGTGGTTTGGATTCGAAGTGTCAGACGACCAGCAGCAAAATGAGTTTTAGTAAGAATATCAAAAACCTGTTGCCTGAACTTTGTCACGTGTTTGGTGCAGGATGACACAGTAGGGTGATTCAGTGGAGGGCGCTAGCAAGCCAAAACAATTGAATTACATCATTGGTATTGTAGGACCGAAATTTTGGATTGTATGGCATAACAATGAGACGATTCATGACAATTATTCTATAATATTTTGTTGACAAGTGATGGGGTTGTGATTGGTTGTGCAAAAACATCTGGGAATTTCACGTGTTGTAATGCAAAAAGTTGTGTTTCACTCTTGTCGGCTAAAATCGTCCATTGGTTTTTGAAAAGTACTATTCATATTTGTTTTCTAAGTTATAAACATGATTAGTTAAATGGTTTACACAGTAAATAAAAAAAATTCCAGCTTAGCCTCGTCTCAAGACTAAGGCAGAATAATGAGCGATATATCGTATATTATGATGTAGCCTAAAAATATCAGAACATGAACAAAATGCCACATTTGCCCAACCAGAATGTACAACCTTCAAGCAGACCCTGTTTTCCCTGGTATCCTGTCTATCATTATTAAAGTTTGAGGCTTGGGTAGAATTAGTACAGTCATGACAGTCAATTAAATAGTTAACTAATGAATCAATTAATTTCTACAACTATTTTTCTTAGCACCACTCAGTGTAAGCTTGTTGCAGCAGTTTTGTCTTTGTTGTTCTTTTTTGATTGACACTTCTTATATTATTGTATCGATATATTCTTGGAACTTTTGCACTTTACTTTTTCTTGCATTGCTGCTGTGACTGTGAATTTCCCCTTGTGCAATGAATAAAGGGTTTTTTACCTTATCTGATCTAAAAATGTCATATCAGGGGCTCGGGGATGACAAGTTGTTGGAAATCCATCTAAAAACAACAACATACAAAACTTTCCGTCTGCTGTAGTGAAATGTGTAAATGCCATTTTAAAATTAGAGTTAACTTAGCACCCGGCATAATGCCTGCAGGCGATTTAACCTGAATGGGCTAACCTGTCATCAAAATGTGTCCTGCATGAAGGTAACTTTTATAACTGGTTGCAGGATTTTATTGAGGTATTAGCATCAAAACGATTGTCACAAGAAAACTGTTTCTATCATGTTCAGACTCATTGCTTTTTTTGTGTAATGTTAAGAAAAGAAACTGCAGACTGGGTTTGAGAGATAAGTGTTCAGCAAAGTCCCACAGGTGATCCTCGGCTTTCATACTCTCGTTGAACGCCCCGATCGTGTAGTCCAGCACAGAAACCTCCGAGTTTCTGTCAACAACTATGTCTGACAAGTCAATGTTTCGATAAGCTTATCACACACCAATATAAACACGTGAAACTCCTGGATGTGCAGGAGGATCAGCTCACAAACCTTTGTCCATGCTGCTTTTAGCCAAGTCAAGGAGCTGAGGGGAGCAGGCCTCCAGGATCTGCTGGTGCAGGTTGATATAACGCAGAGTCCACCAGGGCAGCAGCTGGAAAAACAAGAGATACAGACAGAAATAAGAACCTGAGGCTGCATGGTGGGGCAGTGGTTAGTGGTGTTAATTTAAAGTGAGACGGTTCCTGGTGTGGAGACTGAGAGTTCTCCCCATGCATGTGTCATTCCCATCAGATGTTGGGAAAAATCTAGAAACAGTTTGTACACTTATCAAAGTGGTCTGCTCTTAATAAGCACAAGACCTCCACAAAGTCTTCACGAGATTTGCTGAATGATCTTTAATGAGGTCTTTATAAAAGGATTGTCTAATAGGTTCATAACACTTTAAGGGGCGGGCCTTAAACACCAAGGTGCCTGTTGCTCTGCCCCTGACCTTAGCCTGTATAATAAATGGACATTGTCTCCATGACGTCGCCTGTCTGTTTCTGAAGCTAAGTTTTGAAGCAAAACTTCTGGCACAGCCATACTGGAAATGGGACGGGTGACGAGTTTCCACGCATAAACCAAGCTTTAAGAGCTACAGGCGCCGGTCAGTCAAGTGAACTGAGCGGTGCCTCTGATTGGGCAAGCTTTTAGTTTGAGGAAGTAATAATTGCCGAAAAAAGCATCAAAAATAGGCATTTAAATTGGGATAAAACCTAGAAATGCTCAAAAAGAAGCAAAAAAAAAGTCCAAATGTGGAAAAAAGAGCGAAAATGGAACTTTAGTGGTCAAAAAGGAGCCAAATTAGGAAGAAAATTTTAGGAGGAAACTATTAAAAGGTTCAGAAAGTAGTAGAAATGGTGAAAAATGTGACGAAAAATACAGCAAGAAAGTTTGGATTGCTCTTGGAAAATAGTGCGTTGGGTTCAATGTCGCAAAAAAAGAGAAAAACCTGTCAAAAATGAGCAAAAACAACAAAAATTGGCAAGAAAATTGGAAGTGAAACTGGAAAATAGTGAGAAGGTTCCAAAAAAAATGGTACACAAGTGGCAAAGAAGACGTGAAAAATGAGTTAAATGGACGAAAATCAGTCCCAGTTGTAGTGGTAGAGGGTTGTTGTTGTTTAATTAATGTAACTGTCCATGTCCTACAATGTGCTTGTTCAAAAACATATAACATGGGAAACTAGAAATAATCACACAATCACAATTGCAACTGTTCAGCCTGAGTTTAAGGTAAAAAAAAAAAAAAAGAATTACTCACACTATACGATGTGAACATTTTCTTAAATTGTGACATTTTCTAGACAGAAATGTGAATTAACTTCTCAAAAAGATGAGATAAAGTGACAATGGAGCAGATATTCTTCTGCTGTTTGATGCATATCTGTTGGTTTTCCCTCATTTGGCTGTGATTTCAGTCACATACCATGAGGTCTGAGAGAACATGCTTGGATTAATAAATAAACAGAAAATGCTGCTCTTGAAGCCCCTGGAGCACAAACAGTCCGAGTGGTGCTGAGGGAGCAGAGTGCTGACCTCGCTCTAAAAACAGCTAACTCCTTCACTTTTTGCGTCTGACCAGAAACACAAAGCGGCAGCGAGAAAAAAAAGAAATGTCTCGCGGCGATGTAGGAGCTATACTTCTTTTTTTTTTTTTTACACCCAAACAGTCTCAGGCTTCGTGGCCTCGTCCCGCTCTCGCTGCGCGCTGAGAGAGTGGAAGTGAACCATGTAAAAGAGCTTATTTGTGTGTCAGGGAGGATATCTCCTGCCTCATTTTCTATGGGGGATGACCCCGTCTTCTGCTGCGTGGTTACATGGAGGTTTAATTGTCTGCCTCACTGAATCGATATCCTCCGACACACACACACACACACACTCAAACTAAGCCTGTTCACACGCATATTCATCATGTCTGCGTACACGTGCACACCTGTCTCCTAACCAGCAGAGCTTCTCCTTCTGCTTCCATATTTACTGTTGTGCAATGGGCTGTGAGCTGCTGCCAGAGGGGAGTGAAATGGATGTTTGATACGCAGGACGGACTGAAAAACATCATATAAGAGAAGCTGTGGTTCAGTCGTGCACATGACTCTGGCACTTAAAGCTGGACCATCCCAGCCCCCGGCCCCCCTGCTGCTCCCCCGCTGAGGACTGGTGATGGTAATTAATTCCCCTGTGTCTCATTAGCATTAGCAAGTGCAAATTAACCCTAAATCACCTTTAGATGAGCAGCATCGTTGCACTAATGTACACAAGCCAACTGTTGTTGTGTGTTACGGAGAATGTTCCCTCACATCAGCTCCACCATGATTTCCTGCTCCCTGTGACTTTACATTAAATTGCTCTTCAGGAGGCTGTGACCTACGGAGAGCAAAGGCCAGAGAACCCTAACGTTTATTTTTTACCACAATTACTCTGCATTTGGTCACTGAAAAACAGCGAGGATTGAAAGTCGAGAGAGCCAACACACAAGACAATGACTTCTAGCAAAGACCCCTTTAAGTGAATGGAGCTAAGCATGTCTTCTGTTTCCAAAATGTGAGAGCATTTTCATGATGTTGTAGGTTGTAAAGGGTCCCTCGCATTTGAATTACTTACACCCAAATATGAGATGATCTCAAGTAAGGAAGGGGAATACATGGAATATAGTCGATATCACGTGGTGGGTCATGACATGAATGACGATATCCCGACCCTCAAGTATAAAGTATCAGGTGAATGTTGTCAGACGTCTGTGTGTAATTCTCTTAGTTGTTTCACTTCTTTCCTTCTGCTGGTGCTCCTCTCACAGCAAGCAGCACACTCCCCCATTTTTGAGGGAAAAAAGCTGCTTGCAAAACAGAGGTTGTGAGTTTTTGGGCTTGTTTTCTAGCTTGTAGTTGCTCACGTGGGCCTGCAATGATCCCCGCCTGATCCTCTCGTATTTCTCCACAACAATGAGAGAAAAGGTTCATTAGACTTAACCTGATTGTGATTTTCCCCTTTTTAGAAATTCAACTGAAAGGTCGGCTTGACTCATTGTAATGGTGTCATTTTATGCATCAAAGGGTTGAATTTAACATTTATATAGTGATTTAGAGAAATGAGAATATACAGATATATGTTGTGTATCGTGAAACAGCCAAAAAGTACTGAGGTATAAGTTTTAGGTCAATCTCAAGGAAAGAGACGACCTGTATTATGGTCAATGTGATAATTTTCAAAGAGCCCAGAGTTTTGCTTAACTTTGCAGAGCAGATGGACCTGTATGATGCATTTTCTGAAATCCTGCAGGTCCATCTTGCCAAGCTCCATTGTCCAACGATTTCACTCAGCTTAATATTGACCGGCCCAATCAGGGAAGGGAGACCGAGCGATGGACGACAGCAAGAAGCGCCTGAATGTTTGAAGACAATGGCGGTGTGTGAAGCAGTCTCAGTGGACGCGGCAATATCTGAGGTTTTATCAGAAATGGACACATATTCTTCTTTAACAGAGGAACAGAAAACGTCATTTAAAGCCTTTATGACGGGAAACCATGTTTTTGCTCCGACTTGTCAATTACTTCTCAACAGCGGTGCACATCTGCTACGTCATAAAGTGGCTTGATGGGAAACATAATGTGCACAGAAAGTCTTGAGAAGGATTTGTGTATTTTTTTCAGGCTGTATACACCTAAAGACAAAAGCTTGTTCAATCTTGATTTTCAGTGTTAATACAGACCGTGAAAGTGGGGCTTTAAGATCCTTCTGACTTTTGGGGTTTTATGCAGGTGTCAGAAAGGTTGGAATGGTGGGAATGGTCTTTTTTAGGGGCTTCATCACCATGAAACCAAACTCATTAACTTGTGTAACTTCTGGGTGATAGGACAGACCACACTCTCACCTGTATGTTGTCCATCTTGGAGGAGCACTTGGTGAGGATGACTCGAGCCAGCAGGAGGAGGAGCGGGTTTTCAACCAGGCTGTAAACAGACTCCCCGTCCAGGAGGAGGCTGGCGTGAATGGCCTCAACCACGGTCTGCGTCTGTAAGATAAGAACAGCGTGGTTTAGACATCTCTGCAGAAAAAGAAGGACTTCTTAGATGAGCTCAATCACCAGAGGGATGAGGACTTTAGGAAAAGGTTCATGGTTTTAAAATAAAAAACAGGTAAATCAACAAAGGAGACACAATTTGAGCTTGGGATGCCATGTTAAAAAAATTTTTGTCAATACATTCTTCTGTTATTGTCAGACGTAAAACCTACTTTTACATACAAGACAGTGATGTGTGCTCTATGAAAAAATAGTTTTTTTTTATTTTTGGGCCTTCTCTCAGAAAATATGAAAGATAACACAAAAACCTTTCTGTCACTCATGGTTAGAAGTTGGGTGAAGACATTTATTAACAAACTGTGTTTACTCTTTTTAAATCATAATGAAAACAGAAACTTCAAAAATGACCCATTTTTTTATCCACATACACTGATTACAAGCAAATAGATCACAGGTGAGGATGGTTACCTTTAGTAGACATTCAAACACATTTGTTTTAACTTTTTTGCATTTATCAGGACAAAACCACCAGAGTTGTGTAAACTTCTTAACAGGGTCATATTTGAAGTTTCTGTTGTCATTATGATTTAAAAAGAGTAAGCTATTTTTTTCAATAAATGTTTCACCCAACCTCTAACCATGAGTGACAGAAAGGATTTTGTTTGTTTCATGTTCTCTTAGAAAAAGCCAGAAAATCAGAAATTCTGCTGGGGTCGTAAACTTTTAGGCACAACTGTAACAAAAGAATTGACACAACCTAAAACTTAAACAGACGCATTGAACTGTATTGGCAAACAGATTTTACCCTGGTAGATTTCTCTTTTCAGCTCAAGTCTTTGAGTTTAAATTAAAACAAGAAGCTTCCCCCTCTGGGATCTGTGTGACAATATTAAATCATATTCCTCCACAGTTTGCACAGTTTTAATCAAACCAGGTGTAACTATTCTCCATTCAGTCCCCTGTGTCCCTGCAGCCCAGCGCTCTGAGGCAAAGACAAATACTGGTGATCTCCTCCGATGTAACAAATGTCGGAAAAATGACGTGAATGTGACTCAAGTTTCCTTCTTCCTCCTCTCTTATAAATCAGATCCACTTGACAAAAGCGGTGCCATGTTTGTCCTCTCTCACCTGTGCTGTCATGCATAAACAGACTATCTGCTTTACAGCACGAGCTCCTTGATATGACAGCGCTGATGAATTATTGATGCCACAGAGATTACTTTGATAAAAGAAAAGGCCTCTCTTCTGGTGGATTGGCAGTGTGGAAGCAATAATCTGCTTCCAGCACGGCACAGCGTCCTCCTGCTGGAGTAATTAGGACCCAAGAGATGCTTCATAACTGACACTGCTCCTGTTTGGTGTCCGTCTACTGCTCTCTGTGGTTCTGCTCACTTTACACACCAACATAAATTCATTTTACTGAGCCCAGTAAAGATTCAGAGTCCTGACTCCTAATCCTCCATGAGGGTTAAACTGACAGATTTTATTGAATCGATAAAACAGATTAAAAAATTACACCTACTCTAAATTCACTACATATAAGCAGGTATAACAAGTGAAGATAAAAAATGATTCTGAGCTAAAGCTGCATCACATGACACAGTGTTAAGGCTGGGTAATTAATACCAAATTAGATTATATCACAGTATGACCTGCTGAAATATTCTAATCGCAGACAGTGTAATATTTCTTCAACCTGAAATGTGTCAGAATGTGAGATACAGAATTCAGCAGTGGATGTTTTATACTCCATGCCAGTTTTACTCAAAACTGCTCAACCAAAGAGCCAAACTGTTAAAAACTACCTTGGCAAGAGAAACAGTCTAAGTGGTGAAAAGTTGCAAAAACAGCAAGTAGCAGTAAAAATAAGTTAAAGGTGACAAAAAGGGTGTAAGATCAGCTTGGCACTGAAATCAGGAGGGAACTTGGTAAATAGTCAGAAAGTAGCAAGAAATGATCCAAAAGTGCCAAAGAAGGAGTGAAAAGTGACTAAAACAGGTAAAATGCATCAAAAATTGGCAAAAACAGTGAGAAAACTTGGAAAACACCCATAAAGTAGCAAAAATGGTCCAAAAGTGGTGAAACAAGAGTGAAATGTGACCAAGAGAAGCAACAACAATCGCAATATGTCCTGTTGCAATGTTCTAATCACAGACAGTGCAATATTTCTATAACATTAAATGTGTCAAAATATCAGATGCAGTTTTTGCAGCAGAGATTTTCTGCTCTACACTTGTGTTACTCAACTCTGCTCAAGCAAAGAGCCTAACTGTTAAAAAGTACCTTTACAAAAGAAATAATCCAAGTAGTAAAAAGAAGCAAAACAGCAAATGGTAGCAATACAGGAAACAAAATAGTTTATAGTGGCAAAAATTTCCAAAAATCATCAAAATTGGCAATAATATTGGGCTAAAATCTGGAAAATACTGAGAGAGCAGCAAAAATGGAATAAAAGTGGAAAAAAAGAGCGAAAAGTGACTAAAGTGGCCAAAAAGCAACAGAAGAAGAAGAAAACTTGGAAAAAACTCAGAGAGGAAAAAAGTTGAGAAAGTGACAAAAAAAACTGTGAAAAGTGGTTAAAAAAAAAAAAAAAAAAAGCCAAAGTCAACAAAAAAATAGCAAGAAATTATGAATAAAAACTTGNTACCTGAGGGGAGAGCAGGGCTGGAGGCAGCAGGTCAGGGATGTGGATGGAGGCCGGAGGACCAGTCCAGTTACTCTGAGCAAACATGTGGAGGCAAGCCACAGCCAAAACCATCAGCACCAGCTCCCTGCAGCAGAGGAGACACTGGACTTAGAGGACAGATGGATGAATCGGAACAGATGAACAGAAAAACCTTCTCATGCTCTCGGGGTTTTTGGAAAAGCAGTGACAAGTCATTTCCTCCAGCCTTCCTCAGCTCATAATTAGAGTGTGTTAAAAACAGACAACCAGCAGACATGCTTTGCTGCCTTTCTATTAGGCTGAGAGAGTGATGGAGGGCCATCCAATCATGATGAAAGGAGAGAGAGAGAAAAAGAGAGAGAGGGAGGAGTAATACGTGCAGCATCCAGCATTTAGACGTGGACAGCTCTCCCCTGAGAGGAAGAGGGGAGATGTTAAGCTTATTAAAAATTAATAATTCATGACAAAAAAAGAATAAAGGAGGTGAAATCAGGATAAACAACACCCCTGAGAGAAGGATAAACTGCTCCCACCAACAAAACCCTCATCATCAGGCGTGTGTGAGGATGTTAATGAGCGTGCTGACATCAGCAGCTTTAACGGAGGAGTCACCTCCACATTATGTTATTATTAATAACAGGATGCTGCTGATGCCATTAACGCACAAAGAGGGTGGGGCTCAACAATATTTAGATGGACTGCACTACAAAGCTGCTGTGTGACAAATGATACTGTCATATCTTCAGTTCAACACAGGATGGATACCAAACACCGACTGAATACACACAACTTTGGACGTGTCACCTTCCTCTGATGTACAAATCCCTTCAGAAACTCAGACATCAAGAGTTTGAGCTAAACAGTGAGTAGGCAACAGTATTTAGAGCTCACCCTGGTGACTGGACTCAGTCCTGGTCTGAAAGTCTGCCTCCTCCTTTGTAAAAGATGAATTCCTGGAATAAACTTTCTGCTTGAAAATGTATCTACACATGAGCCAACGCTTCTTTTCAGGATGTGAAGGGCAGAGAAAAGTACTTGCACTGAGGTCCATTATATCGAGTACTCAATCTCTCAGTGGGTGGAAATGAAGGCCTGCTGTCTAGACTTTATACAGTCAGTGGTCTGCACAGTGGGGACCATCCTTGGTATCAACATCCTTTCTTTTTGCATACATACACCTGCAGCGGTCTCTAAGGTCGGCAAATGCCCAAGTCAGGCTACATGTTCAGGAAAGAAATTTGGGGGATGTGTTAATTCCTTAGGGGACATATTTTACTTAACTGTGTACAATAGTAAAACAACACCTTTTGGTCTCATTCTACAGCTGGAGGTGTATATAGTACTCTATACAGTGCTTTAACTCAGCATAATTAAGTTAGGGTTACCTCTCTTACAGACTATAAATTAAGTCTACACCTCGTCCTTTTATTTAACGGGCTAAACTCTTTAAAATATCTATCACATTTACATGACTGTATGTCATTTCTGTCTCTACATGGTCGCAAGTTCACAGTCTCCTCTGCTCTCTGTATCCCGCACAGTCTAGTTCCGCCCTGATGCGTACACAGACACACAAACATGCGCGCACACGGAGACGAGCAAAGTCCATACAGGTGACAGAGAGTCAGGAAAAATGATGTTACACAGAAAGTCACTTTTCTAAACGCTCCCAGGGCACATCACCACTATGCTCATCTACATTCTGTTTCTGCTTTGTTGTTTTGGTGAGGAAAGTTTTTCAGCTGGAAACTGGAAGTGCACTTCTGACTCTTTTTTGGCCAAAGATTTTAAGTGGCTGTCATTGTTGTTGTGTCAAACTTGCACCATGAAATCTGAATTTAAAGATTTTTTGTTTCCACTTTTTATTTAAAGTAAGAGTGAAAATGAGCAAGTTAATATTTATAGTATGCACCCTAAATTGCTGCTTGTGCCCCTCAAATGTTAGTTTTTGGCCACAATGCTCTAACTAAAAGGGTCAACAAACAAATGGTGAAGTGAAAAAAAGAAGCATGAAGTTTGAGCGGATGGATGAAATTATGGAGCAAAGGGGAAAAAGTTGAACTCCTGCAACAACATTTCTGCCTTTATAATCCTTTAAAGTCTCAATCTGGATTATGTTCCCTGATTAAGTTCCTTTTCAAAAATGAAAGAGAAAAGTGAATAAGATTTCCTAAACCTGGATAGAAATAAAACAATCCAGCTGGAACCTCTGATGATCCATTTAGCTCAATTTAATAGAAAGATTAACAACCAAACTTTATCCATCTCTGTGATTCCTCTCACGCTGGACAGAAACAGAAGCATCTGAGTCCCAGAGGGGGGACGTTAAAGAGCTCTGTGCTCTGAAGGTCACAGCAATAACATTTATTAAAAGTTTAATCATACTTCTCTGACTCACACAGCTGTTACAGATAGTTACAACACATTTAGGGAGCAGTGGATTGTTTTTGACAGCTGCTGCCTCACCTGTCGCTCTGGTCGTTGTCAGTCCCAGAGGTCAGGTACAACAGGACCCGTCTCTCCAGGTAAGCCTCGATGGTCTCGTCCTCGCTGCAGCTGCCGTCTCCTTTAAGCAGATCTAACACCAGGGGGCTCAGCAGAACGGCCTCGAAGTCCCCCTCCATCAGAGACTCCAGCAGAGAGCCCACCTCTGGAAGAACACACATCACAGAGGTTTACATTAAGCCGGACTGGGGGTTTAATGCTGGTGGTCACATAAAAAAGGTCTCACAGTGGAAACATGATCACACAGAGATGCTCACTGAAAACACAAGCTCTGCAGAGATTTAGCATCAGTCAAAAAAAGACCGAAGACGAAACATCATCAATCAGAGAAAAGTGGACTAAATCTGAGTGTCAGGGCTGGATGATTGAATGCGTTTGCTACAATATCACCGTATGATTCAATTCAATTTTTCTAACAGCAAAGGCCGAACTTATATGCAGCCACATGACACACAGGAAAGAGTCGACCAGTCAACTACAAGAAATCCATACTTAAAGTCAGCACAAGCAGGTGTGCTTCATGTCACCCTGTGGTTTGTATTTACTTTAAAAATCATCCTGGTCAGTTTGTGATGACTGTAATACTGATCGGTGCTCGTGCTGTGACTAGCTCATCGTTCATCTTTCGCCCAAACCTACAGGACTCACCTTTCTGCTCTCTCTGGGACAGAAGTTAAAGTTCATTCTTTAAAAGTCTACAGAGGAGTTTTCCTCCAGCTGAACTAACCCGACAACCTGTTAGCTTCCATACCACACTGTTACTACACATGTCTCTGTGCAGGGGTGTGTCCAGACTTTCAGTCTGGGGTGGCACAATGAGGGCAGTGACCTGGGGCCAGGGGGGGCCAGAGTGTGCACATCCACAAAGAATTACCATTTGTCCTCTTTGAATGTACTTTCTAATTTAATAACTGAGTGTTGCATGGAAATTATATTCCAGTGCATGATTTTAGGATAAATTTACTGAATGTGTTTTTGTACAGGAAAAAGAACTCTGAATTACTACAAAAGGGAAAAAATCATTGTTAAATCAATGATGGCATGAACACATTCTTAGTCGTGCAATGTACCATGCCTCTTATTACCACCACCTACTTGACTTGAGTGTAGATCGTGCAGCTCACGTCCAAAAACTTCCAAACATTGAGAGTGTTTCACACTAAGTAAAAGTACGCGGCCTGTTAAATGCAAAATTTGCAAAATCTATCTGGGACCTAGCACAGCAGAAAGACAGTGTGATACAGCACCTGAAACGTAAGTGTTGGGCTCAACGACGAGGTGAGTGGTGACAAAATCCGTCATTCACATATCAAATCAGTATAAATTCTATTATTTTGGCCACACATTGGAAAATAGTTTTTAATTTTGCTTTTTAAAATTATTCATAAATGGAGTGTCCCGATACAACACAATATCTGACCGATATCGGGTATCAATATCGGATCAAGACACTCCTATTTATGATTTTTTTTTTTCCAAGAATTTAAGGACATATGAGCCAAAACCTGTCACCTGTGAACTGTATAAAAGATGATCCATTGTTAGAAAAAAATGATAAAAAGACACGGTTGACCTGTAACTGATCTTTCATTTTATTTTACTATATATTTTCTTTTATTATGATTTACTTATTTATGATGATTGCTTGTGTGGATTTGTGTTTATATGTCTTTATGTATGTTTTTATTATTATTGTGTATATATGTGTACTTGTGTATGTGTATGTTTATATAAACCTTTTCTTTTATTTATTGAGTGATTGATTTTCATTCGTTCATCTTTATTCTTTTTACTCAATTATTTGATTTACTTATTTATTTTTTCTAAATGCACATATTGTTCTTTGTATAAGAAAACACGTGCATTTATTGTTTCTTTTATGCTTGATAAAACTCTTTATGAATAAAAGTTCAAAAAAGAAAGATGAGAGGGGCTTTTAATTATTTTCTGATTCACTGATCAATCATGAAAATAATCATCAGCGTAATCAATAACTGAGATCATCACTAGTTTCAGCTCTAACATTTTCTAAAGGAGAGCTCTGGATGGATCAGTCTGGGTTGGAGGAAGCCTGTGTGTTGAAGCGATGTTTGAATGAACTTCAGCCATGTTTGTTTTTAATCAAGAGTATTCAGAAAACTGCTGTGTTAATGGATTTGGTGTAATTTCCTCCTCGCAGCCTTACCGTAGAAACAGGCTGATGAGGTCGAGGAAAATTAAGCGCCACGCTCCACCTAAAGCTCCAGCCAACTTGACAATCCATCTCCCCTCATTTGTCTGAAATTGTTTTGCCGTGGTTTTTAATCTGAGGCCATATTCTCATTAAGCCAATGAGCACACTGAAGCCATTCCCCATAGATGAGGCGTAGAGCGTGCGAGCGGCTCACACTCCCACAGCACGGCACGCTCTGCTGCCGAGGACGACCAGCTGAGGAGGCCCATGGTGTGTTGGTGGAAAATGTTGATTTATGGAAGGACAGAAGAAAGCTGCTTCCCGGACAGGAATAATTGTGTTGCTAGTGTGCTCGGTTCAACTTCTCCCCTCCTTTCATTAGCTTTTATTTGAGGAGGGAGACTGGCTTGGCTCATTAGCATTGATTGCTTTCTGTTCCCTCGATGGAGAGAGCGCAGTGAGGGGGAAGGTTACTGGTTTTCTCTGAACAAAGCCCAGTTAGCCAGAGAAACAGTCCAAAGTGAGTCAATGACAGTCTTCAGTGGCACCTCATGACCAGAGAGAACAGTCAGCCTCATCGCTCCTTCAGTTATCCTTTCTTTTCCAAAAACGTCTTTTACTAAGTGAGACAAAGAGTTCAGACAACCCGCACAACTTAGTGAGCCTCATACGCTGTAAAACAATAAGCAATCTCTCTGCTGCTCAGGGATTTTAAAGAGTTTCCAGCTGACTGGCACAGCTTCATAAACAACATTAACTCTTATTACAAACACCAGAAATCTGCACGGCTTTGTTTCCTGCGATGAGGACTACAGGTTTGTAATCAAAGAAGGAGTAAAACCGCCTCCCCTCCTGTTTCCTATATAATGCATCAAAATACCTGTGAGACGGTTGAGAGGCTGCAGATTGTGAAGGCTTCTGAGCCGTGAAAATCAGGGCTGGAGTTGGACTTCAGGTAACAAACTGCTTCAGCTGGTGTTTTTCTAATGAGCAGACTGAACCACACCAGCAGTGTCCTCAGTTTACCGACAGAAAGAACCATTGGGAGATGATGATGAGCCTGTGACGTCTTTAAAAACCTGTGTTCAGTGAGTTAAGACTGAAAACAGCTGGAAGTGGAGGCTTCAACAGATCATCTACACAGACGGTTATCAGCATCTGCTTTTCATTTTACAGATCACAAATGAGATGAATTCATTAAAGAATTTAAAACTTTACTTAATCTTAATGTCCCATTAAAATAGTCTTTTTGGAGGCTCTACTACACTGGAAGCAATTGCTGTTAATTTACTGCCAATCTTCAGCAGTAATCTACTGTTTTTGTACTATCTTCAGCAATGCATTGTGGTATGGTGAATTTGAAGTGAGAACATAAAGACCCATAATGGTATGCTAATGTTTTAAATCACAGTAAAATACTGCATTTGCGGAAAAGTGGCCGTTTTTCTAGAGTTGGATGCGATGTGCGATGTAACCATGAGTGAAGTGGGCACACAGTGGACATGAGGCGGTGCTGTACATAGATGTAACACACGGGTGACTGTCACATTCTATGCCCCATGGCCATCTACGCTCTGTGGTGTAGCCAAGCCATCTGTGCTCCACGTTGTAAGCTGGCAGTATTTGCAACAAATTGCAGTCATATACAGTTCTCCAATGTACCGCTTATACAATAAAATCAGAGGACTTTTCATTCTGAGTCCAGCAAAAAAAGATACCATTATTCAATGATATCCTTGACATTCAGTCTTTGCCGCCGACAACTGGTCCAAGCTGCCTGCAATGGCAGAGACAGCCTGACCTACATGATACACCCATGTACAGCAGGCTATCATGTCCACTGTGTGCCCTCCTCACTCATGGTCACAAGGTGATGAAGAGTAAAATACTGTAAATTTCTGTTACAGTAAAAGAGATGAATGATTGTCTATATTGTTCAGCCCCACTATTATTTCAAAAAGGGAGTTGTTCTAAATGGCCTAATGAAGATTATGCAAATCAGGCCCGTGAAGTTCATCGAAAAAAGGATAAAAGTGCTTGTAATACACCACTATACCAGTAGAGGGCAGTAAGGTGACTTTGAAGGGGGCTCACAGGTTTGTTATGCCCAATTGTTCTATTCTTTTATCGCACCGCAGATAAAGTTGTTGTATCAACACTTTAAAGGAGACAAGCAAAAGCGCCACAAGTCTGAAAAAGTCACAAAAAAAGTTCACATGAAGCATGAAAACCTCAGAGATCAAAGCAGTTTCTGCTTCATACAACTTTTAATGGGATGCATCCTCCTAAAGAGGAAATAAAAACACTATGGCTGCTCCACCACTCAGCCCATAATAATTCCTGCACATGTAGGAAGTCCTGCCTTACACAGGGTCAATTTAAGGGGTTGATCAACTACTAAAGAATTAAATTTAAAAGCACATGTAGAAAACCACGGTTCATTTGCAAATAGTTCTGCTTGCTTTAAGGACGCCAATTTCACACTTTCACACAATCAGTTAAAACCTCTGACAGGATCTTTATAGACTCAGTAACCCATCACTCCTGATACTGGTACCACACCTCAAACCTGACGGGACCAATACCATGAATGTTAAGGACATAAACCAGGTGCAGGGTTAGCTAACATTGAGAAAAGAAGAAAAGCTGTTGGATGGTTAAAAGATGCAGGAGGTGTAAAGCATAACATTTTTCTAGAAGACAGAGGTGTCACTTGTTCATTAACCATCAAACCAGCTAACTTCTGCAGGAGTCAACCTCACTTGATAATCACGCTGCACCCACAACCTCTAACTCCAGCTGGTGTCAAAGACGGGGTCACAGCCTCACATCTCCAGCCCACTTATGCACACCTTCAGTCAGTCACATGATCCTTTAACTGCACCCTCGGCTTTAATAAGCAATTGCGGGGTGAGCGACTGGCGTTGTAAAGAA